>JAFIRS010003085.1:0-75000 GCA_018342105.1 Gonioctena quinquepunctata | reverse complement strand
TATTTCTTTTTGGACTGGGAAGTATTTGCTAAATGAGACGCTGCAACTGTGTCAGCACAAGTGAAGTCCCACACCAAAGGTTTGCCACATTTCCAAGGTATCAGCGTCATACCATCAGGGCGTTTACCATCATCTCGGCTAGTTCCAAGAGGTTCTAACACACCTGGAATACCTGCCGATACCATAGAATGTTTAATGATATCATTGACTTGATAATGTCTTGATAAACGACCTGCACTTCTATGACAGCTAAAACCATGAGTTCCTTTTTGATTCACTTCACTACCACATATACATTTATGAGGAATACAAATATCTAAACCCAGTCGCAGTCCAATTGATATTCTGAAAGACTCGTCGTCTAAAAGGGTTCCGAGAGAAGCCACAGGTAGAGCATTCAGCCAAGCTCCGGATTTAAACAAGGCGAGTGCAGAGATTCATCCATTACCAAACGATTTTGTTATCACGAATGATAATCAGAAAGATTCCATTTCTTGGACAAGATATCTGTCTACTCATAATTCCAAAATTGTGGGTACATTTGCCGGTCAGCTGAAGTCTATATTGGGATGTACTTTTTGTAATTACTGCTCCGTTACTTTTGAACCTTTCTGGGTACTTTCAATCCCTATTCCAGACTTGCCAAACGAAGTCGTGAATTCAACACAATGTATTGAACTGTTGACAGAAGAGGAGACTTTGACTAACGATGCGAGCCCATGCTGTTCAACTTCTGGAATGAAAAGGAAATTCAAAAAGATGATTCGTATACAAACATTTCCAAAAATTTTTGTTATACATTTAAAACTTGTTTCTTCGACTGATGGCAGTAAATTGGACAATGTGATTCATTTTCCCATACAAAATTTGAATTTGGACCAATATTCTTCTCAGGATGGAATGAATACTCTTCATAATATCTACGCCATATCTAATCATAGCGGCAGCATTTCCAATGGACACTATACTGCATATTGCAAACACCCTTATTCTAATTGTTGGCACCTCTTCGATGACTGCCGTGTATTTTCCAAGATTGATTCTCTCAGCTCCTAGGGAGCATATGTTCTTTTCTATGAGAAAGTTGATGATCTGATTTCTGATAGTGTTGTGGGTTTTTCCGGGTTTTCCTCCAACTGAAACAGCAAATGCGCCATCACTTCGAGTCCCGGGCTTCAATCAAGATTTTCATCATGATATTATTTTATATTCAAAACTTTGCTTTTGTATTTTTCAATTCTGAATAAAGTTTTTTGATGATTGTATATGAGAAAAGTTATTCTGAAAGGTGGATTTGGTCCTCATTCTTGTAGGTCATCTATTATTGCCAAAGTAATCATTGACTGCCTGGGAATCATTCGGAAAAAGCAACCATAACGATGTAATACATGTACGAAATACTTACTATCTCTCCAGTTGGTCAAGTGGTCTGAGGAGCTGGTTAAAAAAATGGAGCGTGGGTGAGCGTGGGTTCAAACCCCAGCTCCGGCAGCTTTTTTTTCTTTTTTCTTTTGAAATTGAAAAATGATTTATTTGGGGCGATTATTCGTCCCAAAACAAATCATTTCTCATGTCTGAGAGCTGGCTGCAGAAAACCTGGCTGATCGAGTAACACTATGAAATGTTTTATATAATTGCAACTATATCTTCCTTGCTAGAGATACAATTGAAATTATATATATTATATATATATATATATATATATATATATATATATATATACGAAAATATATAATCAGAATTGGTGGTTAGAATATTTCACATCGAATCTGTTTCATGAGATCAAATCTCAATTTCAGTACCCTAAGAAATATAAAAGCCTTGGAAGTTATAAATATACAACATACAATTTTCAGTTTTCAACATCCTAACAGAATAAATTAATGGGGAAGTTTCACTCAGAATGGTCAAGTTTGTTTTTTCAAGAAGAATCTCCATTTAGATTACATGATGAACATCCTTGAAGAGTGAAGCATTCCTGGTGGTATATAAATTGGAAAAAAACTCCATTCCGAATGTCCAAATGAATAACAAAAGGCTTCAGAGAGTGATCTCTGAAAATGTTTTATTCACAGCGATTTGATGTGTGCAAAACGTTTTGGGAATGTTCTGTTGTGTCTATGAAAAGGCTATCAAAAAACAAGGACAAGATATTTTTGTGACATTCCAGGGACATCCTGGAAATCGCCACCTGCAACAGACATTGGCTATTCTTTACAAGTTCTATTCATGTGACAGAACATCGCAGCATGTTTTTGTGCTCGCTGGGTAATTTGTGGTGGCACGGACTACGCTTTTTTTATTATGATAGGGATGCGTTAATAACGACTTGTTATATCACAGAGCATGCCCGCAATATTAAAATTATTCAAGTATTCTCAATAACATTAAATCTATATTCGCCAATATATATATATATATACTGGTATATATATCCAAAATCTATATATATATATATATATAACCATGAAACAGTTGTTGGCGGATGGTGGACTCTCTAGGATCCGTAACGAATTTCTCTTTATCTAGTTATTTGGTTTGCGTTACTCTGAACGCACTAGGAGTACGACTATTGGTGTCGTGGGTTGGCCCATGCTGGCATCTGTCGGTGACCTAATGTGCAGGAAATTTCGTGCCATTAAAATTCCACGATATTAGGTCTAAGCGTCGCCGCACAGATTATAGATGTCACTATCTACAGTGCTTCTCAAAAGTCCGCTCCCCCCTTCTTATTTTTGGAACGATTATACATAAACAGGTGAAATTTGTAAACTGAATATCAAAGGTTGTAAACTTCCCTACTAGTGATGATAGATGACTAAATCGTCAAAGATGACGTCACAAGGCCATTGTGACCAATAATTTTAAATGGAACCCTACGGCAAGCGACACCTCTTTCAGAAGGTATCAAAAAACCCTATTCAATGATACTAATTTTGTTTGTGTTTATGACTGTTTTAATGGCTCATTAGTAAACATTAAAATTTTAATTCCATTCACTATGATATTAATTACAGATTTAAGAATCAGTATCTACTTAAAGAAATTGCTCGAAGTGATCTCCATCTACTTCCTGACAGTAAAATATCCTATTTTTAAACTCTTCTCGTACTTTTGCAAATGTGTCTGCGGAAACAGCCTCACATTCTGCAACAATACGTTGTTATAAAATGTCAATATTGTCAGGTTCAGTGGCGTAGACCTTCGATTTAAGGTCCCCCCACAGAAAAAATCCAAAGGTGTGAGGTCCGGTGATCGAGCTGGCCATTCCGTTGTACCTCGTCGTCCAATCCATCTACCACGATACTCCTCATCCAAATACCGTCTTATTGCACCGTTATAGTGTGGAGGAGCACAATTCTGTTGGAATGTTATTTCCAAATTGCCAAATTCATCTGGATTATCTTCCAAAATTTCAAGGATTAACGTTTCTATTGCGTTTTGCAACGGCTCCAGATAAACCTCACCATTTAAAAAAAGAGGCCCAACGATGTGGTTTCCCAGGATACCTGCCCAAACATTCACCTTCTGGGAAAATTGGGTATGTGTTTCAACAAACAGGTGAGGATTTGCGTCACTCCAATACTTCACATTCTGTGTATTTACATGTCCATTTAGATAGAAAGTACTTTCGTCACTAAAACAAATTGTTTTGACATAGTCTGGCTGTTGGTTGATTTTAGTTTCCATATTTTCACAAAATTCTAGTCTTCGGTCTGGGTCGTCGTCTGAGAGTTGATGAACCATTTTTAACACCCTGTGAACTGTACTTCGACTGACTTCACAGGTAGATGCAACGTGAGTTGTTGAAGAAGTAGGATTAACTATTACTTCTGCCAGTATATCAATTCTTTTCTCATCAGAAATTTGTGGTCTGCCAGATTGTTTCGCATCATTAATACTACCCGTTGTTCCAAACTTACGAAGAAGCTCCCTTAAATAAGTCCTCGAAACGGGGCGATCGGGAAACCTCTCATTGAAAATGCGTTCTGCTGCATGAATATTTTGTCCAGTTTCACCAAGAATTAGGATCGCTGCTACTTCATCACCTAAAGAACCTACCATTTCGCTTTCTCAAACGTTCGGCTCACAACAGTTTAACAAATTATCAAAATGTACAAAAATATTAAAAGTACCAAAAGCTGCTAAAACAGTTCAACGTTCGATCAACAATACACAAATTATTAAATGAACAAAAACTTGGACAATTACAAAAACGTCAGCTTATTTGACAACTATCCAGAGGCGAAGCTTGAATTTGGAATTTTAGTATTAACTGATTCAATTCATCACAGCTTTGCGTTTTTCAAAAGCGAGTTGCCAAAACTGCCATAAACACTAACAAAATTAGTATAATCGAATAGGGTTTTTTGATACCTTTCAAAAGAGGTGTCGCTTGCCGTAGGGTTCCATTTAAAATTATTGGTCACAATGGCCTTGTGACGTCATCTTTGACGATTTCGTCATCTATGACGATTTCGTCATCTATGACGATTTCGTCATCTATCATCACTACTAGGGAAGTTTCCAAATTTCACTTGTTTATGTATAATCGTTCCAAAAATAAGAGGGGGGGGAGGGGACTTTTGACAAGCACTGTATAAAATTGATGCTTTTCACATTTTTCGTACTTGCCGGTAGGTATTAACACTGCAAGAGATTTGAACGCACTAGAAGTACGACTATTGGTGTCGTGGGTTGGCATATGCTGGCATCTGTTGGTGACCTATTAATGTGCACGAAATTTCATGCCATTAAAATTTCACGATATTAGGTCTAAGCGTCACCGCACAGATTATAGGTGTCACTATCTATAATTTGATGCTTTTCACATTTTTAGTACTTGCCAGTAGGTATCAACACCGCGAGAGATTTGATACGAATTTGAAAGAGACCACAAGCTGTCCTGATGATTGGGAAACCATGAAACAACTGTTGGCGGATGGTGGTCTCTCTTGAATTCGTGACAAATTTCTCTTTATCTAGTTATTTGTTTTGCGTTACTCTGAACGCACTAGGAGTACGACTATTGGGGTCGTGGGTTGGCATATGCTGGCATCTGTTGGTGACCTATTAATGTGCACGAAATTTCATGCCATTAAAATTTCACGATATTGGGTCTAAGCGTCGCCGCACAGATTATAGGTGTCACTATCTATAATTTGATGCTTTTCACATTTTTAGTACTTGCCGGTAGGTATTAACACCGCGAGAGATTTGATACGAATTTGAAAGAGACCACAAGCTGTCCTGATGATTGGGAAACCATGAAACAGCTGTTGGCGGATGGTGGTCTCTCTTGGATTCGTAACAAATTTCTCTTTATCTAGTTATTTGTTTTGCGTTACTCTGAACGCACTAGGAGTTCGACTATTGGTGTCGTGGGTTGGCCTATGCTGGCATCTGTCAGTGACCTATTAATGTGCACGAAATTTCGTGCCATTAAAATTCCACGATATTAGGTCTAAGCTTCGCCGCACAGATTATAGGTGTCACTATTATGACTTGATGTTTTCATATATATATTATATATAATATATATATATATTATTATATATATATATATATATATATAATATATATATATATATATATTACATATATATATATATAATGATTATTTGGTTTGTAAAACAACAATATTGCCAAACCTTTGGCCTTACAAAATCATGAACTATATTAAAATTGAATGGGGTGAGATGAGGCGAACGTGAATAACCAACTCAGTAAATAATAATATCAATAAATATTAACACTACTATTGTCCAATTTGAGCACTACTTATGTGCGTAATGTTGAATATAACCCAGTTATCTTAATGAAATGGACTTAACTTATAGAACGACAAACATGTTTATAGGCCTCCAATATGTGGACAAATTCCAAAAAAAGGAAAATTAATTTTAATATAAATTGACCGCTACATGTCACTCAGAATTATATACCTAACATGAAATAAATAAAACTGAAGAAGTCCCACGCCCGGGACGAAACGTCTTTAACAATATAAATGTATCAATAATTGTGGAATCCAATAACCCAAGAAACTACGGAAAATATATATATATATATATATATATATATATATATATATATATATATTGTGTTCTACACGTTATTTGGCTACTTATTCAAATATGTATTCTATGGGAGACCTTTTTAACCGACGAAACCAGAAAAGAGGAGGTTCTCTAGTCGACGCGTATATTTTTTTTTGTTTTTCTATTTATGACCACGCATAACTTTTACTGAGACGTCCGATTCCGATCATTCTTTTTTCAATGGATAGGGTGTACTTTGAAGTTGGTCTCATTTGGAATCCACCCCTGAGGGTATCAAAATGAAGGATATTGATCACTCACCCTCTGAATTCTGGTCTGTTAACCGATTCTATCAGGCATAGCTTTGTACTGGGTTCTTCGATTTGGATAATTCTTTTTTTATTAGATGAGGTAGTTGATCATATTTGGATTTTGAATGGAATTATTCACCCTAATGGGTAGAAAAATAGGGGATAATTGATTTTTCACTTGTGAACATTGGCACACATATGTAGTTGACAATGACAGTTCGCTACTGTCATTATTTTTGTTCTCCTACATCCGTCGCAATCATTATATTCTATGAGAGGATGAAATGATATACAAAGTAATGAAATAAACTAATCAGAACAACAAAAATAATTTATATTACAACAAATAGTGAAAGTAGATAATCATATTATTTAACTGGTAATAGTTGAAGTAAGGTGGGTAAGTAAGTATTTTGTGAGTAATCAAAAAACAAGTAGGTAGAAATAAGTAGATTTCAGCCACAAAAAATTGAAAATTAAAAACTTTTTAACAAAAAATTAAACCGACGAAATACGGAACTGAAAAGTGAAAAATAAAATAAACCTTCTCAGTCTCAATAACTAAGCTCCTAAACTAATGTAAGTAACTAATTTTGAGTCGGCGCTAAACAAACAATCAACGAAGATCATTAAATTACTTCAAAAAATTATCAGAATGTCACCGCGCAACTCTATGCCATCATTTCACGCCTTACCTAATTCATTTGCTTGTTTGTTTGGTGCCGACTCAAAATTAGTTACTTACATTAGTTTAGGAGCTAAGTTATTGAGACTAAGTAGGTTTATTTTATTCTTCACTTCTCAGTTCCGTATTTCGTCGGTTTAATTTTTTGTTAAAAAGTTTTTATTGGATACCTAGCCATCGCCAGTTAGGTGTTGTATTATGAATTTATATATATATATATATATATATATATATATATATATATATATATATTATTTTCCAGATACTTCAGAAAAATTACTTTCACATGATTTTCACTGATATACGAAAGTATTTCTCTCATGAGAAAATGTATTATTTGTTATTAGACTGTGAAATTGGAAATTTGAATTTTATTAGAATAATAATATGAACTCTCTGAATATAATAAATGATAAATTGTATAATGAGTGCATTATCAGTTCCAATATTTGTTTTTTCGTTAATGGCATTTCGGGAGAGTTCAGGAGGGCTTGGCGCGGAACAATTTTGAAACTTCCCGGCGCAATTGGGAATTCAAAATTAGATGCCAGCGCCAGAGTGGCGAAAATTCAAACCAGACATACGTACATTGTTTGTCTGTTTTCTCAGAGGGTATACACTTGTGTTTAGAGTTTTTCTTGAAATATTCTCATTTGGTATTATTTTCCAATTTTTTTGTGTAGTAATATTAATTTCAAGACTCCAGTGAAGTGGTGTATTTGATTCTTAAGACAATATCATTCGCGAAAACTCACTTCGAAGGAGACAAAGTATGTTCTAAATTGCTTGCAAAAAAATATTTTTCGAAATTTCTGGACAGCTTAGTGAAGTCATCGGAAATTTTTTAATTATTTTTAAGAAATGTTACACATTATTATTTGTGAATGTTCGAATTGAAAATAATACTAACAAAAACAGTTTTTTTTAATTGCATCTAAAACAAACATGAAAATGTGTCCTTATCACCTGGATATATATAAATAGTCACTTTTTCCCATACTGTATGAATAATCTTCGGTATGTTGAATAATACCTCTAACTCTCTTTTTTTCTTCTCAACTCTCTTTGAAGGTACTCTTTTTCACTTTTTTTCTTGGTCACACACGATACAGGAAGATTTTGGGAAGGAACTGTATTCATTCTTCCTCAAGATCCCAAGAGTCCGTCGTATTTATATCTCACTCAATCCTAGATTAGTCTGCAGCAGTATGTTACTGTCATTTTCTCACGGAAAATGATAAAAACTTATTCCAGTACATTGGGATCGTTTTGTCCAAAGTTACATTGAGGTAAATAACAATAATGATTTTTTCACTGGAGGACATACAGTAGTCAACAGAATATTCAGCAGGTGAACCAGAATTTCATTGAATGTCAACAATCACAAGAGATTCGTAAGTGTACAATGGCTGAAATTATATAAACATTGATGTTTCGAAAAGTAAACAATGTGTCCTTATCACTTAGATATATATATATATATATATATATATATATAGTCACTCTTTTTCCATAATGTAAGAATAATTTTCGCTATGTTGAATAATATTTCTTTTTTCTCTTCTTAACTCTCTTTTCTTTGAAGGACTTTTTTCACTTTTTTTCTTGGACACAGACGATACAGGAAGATTTTGGGAAGGAAATGTATTCTTCTTCAAGAGCACATCGTCTGTCTATAGAATCGCCCAATCCTAGATTAGTCAGCACCAGAACGTTACGTTCATTTTCTCACGGAAAATGATGAAAACTTATTCCAATACAATGGTATCGTTTTGCCAAGAGTCACATTGAGGTACACAACAATAATCATTTGAACTTGAATCACTCATTTTTTCACTCGAGGACGTACAATAGTCAACAGAACATTCAACAGAACTTTCACCAGGTAAACAAGAATTTCGTTAACAACAATTACAACAACAATTACAAGAGATTCGATAAGTTTTAGGTATAAAATGGCTGAAATCATATAAATATTAATGTTTGGAAAAGTTAAGAATGTACGTATGTATAGTTTCAAAAATCGACACTAGAGAGAGTATTCGTTATTTCGAATTCCCAATAGCCTCGATAATCCATGCAAAGAAGCATACAAGAAAAAAATCAAAGTTATACAAACATTCGGCAAAATGTTGTTAAGGAAAGATGTTTGAGTCAAAAATAGTTGATTGTGGGATACACGAATCACGAATCATTTGGTCATATCAATGATTGAAAACACTTCGTATTTGAGAACTTAATTGTGAAAATTTTGAACTTTCACTTCTTTCCTCACATCTCCAGAAACAGATAAAAGCTGTCATATTATCAGGGCTATACAACTTTGGGGTAGATTTGCGGACTATATATCCCTATGTATAGACCAGACTTTGATTATATTGTATTCATAGGAGGGACATACCTTTTTTTATATTCTGTAAGTAATGGACACACTGCTTAGTGGAACATCCTGCTGGTGCTAGCGACGTGAACAATGGAAGCCTTTTCTGAAACTTTCATTCCAAAATTTCAAAAGTATACACACCAGGGTTTTTATACATCTTACTAATGCAAATATTAGTTATGGGAGTGATGGCAAGATACACAGCTTTTGTCACACATATGACATAAATTAGGTTATACATTTTCATTTATGAACGATGAAGGATTCTACACAAATTTTATCACATTTCTTGGCATTATTCTGTATTGACGGTGTGGCTGTTTGTATTTTGAACGAGAATCCATTTTAAAAGCGGTTCAGAATCACCACTTACTCCATTCATCATTTATGATTATTAAAACGACAACAACGGATGATCATATGGCAAATCTATATGTCATCCAGAAACAAAACATTCCTTATACACAAAGAGATTCAATTGGAAAGATATGAGATATTATATAATAATAGCTATCGATGCCTCTCAATAATTACTGTCATTGAAAGGCATCAATGCCACCAGAAAATGTACATAAATGTGGAGAAATAATAATTAATATTCAATTAATTAAATCATTGCATTGAAATTTTCGATAAGAAAAATTAGGCATTTTGAAAATGACAATTTCAGTGATCGGAATATTGGAGTAAGTTTTCAAATGTGGTGCACAATCTTTCAATAATCGGCCCGTTTGAGGCTACGACTACCTTTGTAATATACTTTCATTCGGTTATGGTAAATCAGAAATACACTAATATCCAAGATGATAACGTCACGAGCTACCTATCGCTCTCAATTTTTGAAATTTTCAAAAACTGAAAGGAGCTAAGTACTTCAAAATGATATGTCGAAGTATTCACGCGTGGGTCGTCCACTCATACGTACATTTATATTTCTGTTTTTTATTTCGGTTTGGGATACGAACAGGTTGAAACTCACCACAATTGTTAGTGGAAGTTTTCACATATTCTACTAATAAAGCCTCACATTTTACTGCATTTATCAATAATATATTCACAATGCAAATTAAAGCTCAGTTTATTATCGAATATCACACCTGGATCCTTAATGTGATCAACCTTTCCTAGCCTACCTTCGGATTCTTCGAGAAAGAGATCGTCAAACATTTACTGAAGGTAAGAAATAGCTTATTAGAGCAACAGTAGTGAAAAAACGGAGGAGATGCGATTGAATATTCAAGCAGTCTGGGTATGATTCAACTTTCGCAAATATTTTCAGATCATCGGCATATAGAATTTGGGAACATTCGAAAATAAAATGTTGTTGATAAATATTAAGAATAATGAAGGTTACAACAATGGGTGATGATTTATAGCCGTTTACGGTTACTATGTGTGACCTGTTATATACAAAAGAAGCGAACCATCGTAACTGATCCCCATGTACACCGAGTTTGGAAATGATTATATTATGATCAATTTAATCTAAAGCCTCCATGTAAATGGAGTCATCCTGAATTCGATCATCCATAGAGTCGGAAATGTATTGGAAATATATCATCAAGTTGGTTTCGATTCCTCTTTTAGCAAAAAAACATGTTGTTCCTCAATGATGAGACCTCTGAACAATTGATCGTACATTAGGCTTTCTGAAAGTTTACTGTATGAATATAGTTTTTTTTGTATAAATTAATCCGGGTTATTATCAAATCCACCTATGTTCATAATTTTTTTCAGTACCTCTTCTTCTGTAAAATGGAATTTGTTTATCAAGGTTTTAGAATTTGGCGACAATTTGATAGGTATCTGTTGATATGGCTCTTAAAAGCTTTGAAAGTAATCTGCAAACATGTTACAGATATCCCCTTAGTGGCTTATCAAGGTGAGATATTAGGGCAGGGATGCCTGTGCCGTTTTTCGAGTTTGATTCAAAATGCCAAAAATTTCTCACGTTTATTCGTATATCATTTCCTACCTCAGCTACATAAGCTTCACAATCCTGTCTGATTATTTGTTTACTATGTTTCAAAAGTTTGAACTCATTCTAATAGGCTAATCCATGAAACAAATGAATTTTTTTATGAATTTGGTACTTATATTCCAAACAGCGTATAGTCGATTCGAAAAAAATATATGGCATATTTTCTATTATTAACAACAGTTTCTTATATTAATCGGTAACTTACCAATTCCATATTTTTCAAAAAATACTCACAGCGTCATTAATACAATGCGCAGCAAATACTACTCTCCATTTGATTCCGTTTAAATATGCATTCTCAAAATTATAATATTCGGGGATAATACCAAAAGTGCTTTAAAAATCACCGATAATTCTGAAAAAAAAACGTGAATTGTTTGGTTAATTTTCAAAGCACCAATGGTATTCGGTAGACAATTTCAAGAACACAAAAAGGTTCATTGTATTTATTGTTATAGTTGATACTACAATTATTGTAAGTAATATTGTAAACATTTGTATTTGTCTTCCCCGTAACTGAAGTTGATCTTGAACCTCCTCCTGGCGCACATGGTTGCAGATTTTTATTGCCACGCATTTTTTCAACGATAGCCTGATGGTGTTCTTCATCTATCTGTCGATAGTTTGCAATAGATTTGGTGTTGGCATGTCCTGTTATTTTGATAAGTTCTTGCTTAGCAACTCCGCTCTTCGCCAAATTTGACACCGCTGTTGCCCTCAATGAGTGATTGGTAATTTTTTCTCTTTCCACTTCTAGTCCCATCTAGTTTGCTTGTTCCTCAGCCCACTTTGCTATCTCGTTTTGCACCACACGTATGTTTTTGAACCATTGATTTCTCACTTTCCAAAATGGATTGACAGTTATAAATAAACGGTCGCTTTCTGTGTGTTCTTTCTTCGATTTTAATGCGTAAAATAATCGAACTGACTTGGATTCGCCTTGAGTAGTTTTTCCGAAAATCGGATTGTATTCAATTCTGTTTGTTTTTTGGCCTGAGTTATCGAGTTCTTCCTTGAAAAACTGTAGTTCTGCTCTGCATCCTTCGCCTCCTCTCCACGCCAATTCATACGACAAAACAAAGAACACCTTCTTTCGTAGTCCCTCTGGGAGTCCTTCATCACAACTGTTCACTAGTTTTTTCAGTTCTTCGAATTTCAGAGCAGCTGAGTTCACTTTTCTACTATCTTGTAGGTCTCTTCTCTTTGCATTTTTTGCGCCCCCGGGCAGATATAAGCACGACGTCTTGGTATGGGTCAATTTTTATACCATATTTCTGGAAGTATTCTTCCATAATCATTTTGGCGGTAATATTCTAAATAGTTTTCACGGTGCTTTCTTTGTACTCCTCACCGTTACTTTTCTTCATGTTATGAGCCCAGATTTTCGCAATGTCGCATACTGGCGTTTCTTGTTCCAATTTATACCCCCTTGTTGCACGAAAATCTATGAACTGATTCCAGACAAACTTCTTGTTTGTCGTTGTATTCGCTGAAGTCGTTTTTTAGATTTGCGTGTCGATTTCAGTTCCTTTGAAAGTCCCGAAACGGTTCATTTCAGACGTTAAATATGAAACACTGAATAAATTATAGAATCTGTTTACTTCACGCAGGTACGCGTTGCTATGGTCGTAAGCCCCCCCTGTAACTTCCATGGCAATCGCAAAACATACACTCCCGATTTTTAAATGGCGTCACTGCAGTTGAATTGTCACTTAGCGCGCTGAATTACAGCGACTATTCCACGCACCTTGGAATTTTCACAAAATCTAACGAATCAAAAACCAAAGACAACTTGTATTATCGCGAAAACACCAGCTGTCTTTCAATTCTAATTGGTCTATCAGCATCGTATTTTCAACGACGTAACCATGGATACGGATCGCAATGCAATGTTTGACAGTTTGACCAAAAATAATTGTAGCTGCAAACGTCAAAATGAGTCGCTTCGGTGCTACTTCAAACAAAGTAATAAACCAAAATATTGAAGAAAATATACCCAGATAAACAAAAAAATCAAAATCTTATATATGGAGACAATTTATGACGTTCTGTGCGGAACGCAACTACAAATTAGATGTAGAAAATAGCAACGAAAGATTAGCATTAATTCTAAAAGACTGGGCATTCAATATGCGGAAAATTGATGGTAGTGATTACAAGGAGAGTGTTATTAAAACCATGTGGAACACTACTGCAAAATTAGTACAAGAAAAATATTTTTGTGAGTATCAGAGACATATTGATCCCTTCAAAGATATAATGTTCAAGAAGGCGAGGGCGGCTCGAGCTAGTAGGAGAAAATCGTTGCAAGCTGTACCCGAAAAAAAGAAAATGAATTCTGTCGCTATGACTTCAGACGAATATAGAAATATGTGCTCACAATGGGTCGAAGACACGCCAGAATGACTCCAAAAGAAGTTTTCTCACATAGCTGCAGTGGAACTAGCTTGGAGAGGTAACGAAGCAACTTTTTCCATGTTACATTTTTTTAAGGAAGAGACTGACAACAAAGGCTGTTCAAACAGAATTGCATATAACCCGATATTCTCCAAACCCCGCCAAGGTGGTGATGAAAACTGTGCAGATACTAAATGGCTTAATCAAAATTTGAAAAATCCTGAAATATGTCCTGTTAGATTATACCGGAAACTTATATCGAAAAGGGGAATTATTACCAATGACATACTTTTTCTGACAGTGAATGGCAAGTGGAATAAATATAATAATAATAATTGGTACAAGGATTGCCCTATTGGTATTAATACAATATCAAAATGGACAAAACTCTGCAGAAAAAATAGGATTAGACACTAAAAAACTCAAAATAATAAATCACTCTAATCGTGCCAGTGCAGTTAGTCAGTTACTACAATCCGGCGTTAGTGAACAACATGCTATGAAAATTACTGCACATGGAAGTTCGAACTCGATGAAACCGTATTTACATCTTAGTGCTGAACATCATCAGAATATAGTGAATACTTGTAGGAGTACTGCAAGTAATAATACCAACAATACATTGTATCCACCTAATAACGGTCATACTATTCAAATTTTTTACAATTGCACCATTTATAATAATTATAGTCGAGATTAATGTATTATGTTCGTGTTCATAAAAAATCATTTATTGTTATAGGTAACAAATAATAATTAAAAAAATTGTTTATAGTTGAAATAAATATTTCATGATCATAATTAAATTTGAATTGTTTATTATTATTTAAATTTCTTCCTCTCATTCTGCCGAATTTAAATTTTTCACTTCGTTCGTGAAATAGTCTAATAAAATACCACTCGTGATTGAATTTATCTTAAGTCTGTCTTTTATTTCTAAACTCAACTGAGTTGTTTAAAGAAAACACCACGAGTCCACAGGACGAGTGGCAACTCAGTTTCGTTTAGAAATAAATCGACAGACTTATCGCGAAAATTCAGTCACTAGTGGTATTACTACTGATAATCCACATAGAAGGTGGATTACCGCTGTAATTCAGCGATAATTCCACACCTCTTATGGACATTTCAACACATGAGTAAAATTTTCAATATAATTTCTATTCAAATTATCAATCTGCCAACATCTCACGTGAAATTCAACTTGCTGGATGATGAGTATCTATGGTAGTACTACCAATGTATCACATTCGTTCACATTATGTATAGCATTCTCGATATTACAAAAACATGATTCTATCGTTATGATTCTTTATAGAATTATTTTGAAGACAACGAATCAATCAGGTTAGCGTTTTTATTTCCACATTGATAATATGTGTACAATGATCTTGGAAATCCCATTGGATATTTGGCATATCAAAATCGCCATAAATAATAGCTGGATCGCCCGCAAGATTATGTAGATTTGATTGAATTTTACTGGGGAATGGGACTCTGGCATAATCATCCTCAGGAGGTTAGTAGACGCCACATAGATATAGTTTGAAATGTGGGGTCTCAGAATAGAATGTGATCCAGACATTTTCGGCATCACTAAACCACTCAGTTTGAAGAACTACTTTGAATTTTCCCCTTTCCGCAATGAATACGCCGCCACCACCCTCCTTCGAGCTTGAACTAGTCGCTCTATTTCGACGAAAAAGCTTGTAATTATTAGGATCGAGATGTTGAAAAGTTCATTGCTAAAAACACTATCATTGATATTGGTTTCGGTCAATAACTATATATCAGCGTCAATACCAGAAGAGTCCACGTACATTTCGGGTATAAATGTGAAGGTCCATATTTTGGGATTTGGGTAGGTATTTGGGAAGGGCGAATAGTGGGCTGTGAGGATCAACATCATGGTGCAAAACAACGAACAACGTTTCATACATCGACGTATCCCTCTCTACGAACGGTATAGCGCACAAGGTGAAGAAATAGGAGATATTGATCGAGGAATCCCTTAGCTACCACATATTTCCAACCTTCAACATCGAAAGCAGAGCGGTTGCATGATCCGAGAAACATATGATGGATACCGAAGCTTTCCAAAATATATTCTCCCTGGTTTCCGGCAACATTAGCAGCTCCCACGAATTAACCGAAACCATTAAGCTTGCCAAAACTGCAGCTACAGCCTACCAGAGGACTAACAATCCAACACAACCACACCACACTGGTGGAACGAAAACATAGACAGGCTGAGAATACAATGCAATGCCGTGAGAAGAACGATGCAAAGGAAAAGGAGGGCAGGCACATAGGGACCAGAACAGATTCAAGAATTGGAAACTTCGCACAATGAGAAAAATATATAAAAGAGCAAATAATGACTCAAAACACAACGAGTGGAAACAACTGTTTGAGGAAATCGAACGAGAGCCTTTGGGCAAGGATATAAGATCGTAACCAAAGCTATTATTCCGATGCACTTCGCTCAACCTGACACCGGATCAAACTCTAGAAATAGCCAGAGAACTATTTCCACTGAACAGCGACGATGAACCTTGAACTACCCAAACAAGAGAGTACGAGGAGTTTGACGCTGAAAAACTACAAGCCGCCAGCTCCAAATTGAAGAACGGGAAATCCCCAGGAATCACCTGTGAATCTATGAAACTCGCCATACAGACCAAACCCGTCAATATATTGGGGGTCTACAATGAACTTCTCCGCAGACAAAACTTTCTGGAAACATAAAAAACTCTTACGTTATCCTGATTCCGAAGGGGGCCCCAGAGGAGCAGAAGTACAGGACTATCTGCCTACAGCCAATTCAGATTCCGAAAGGAGAGATCAACAATCGATGCCGTTGCAAAAATAGTTGGTCCGCCTCAAAAATGAACTACGAATGGATAGCCGTGATAGCTATTGATGTCAAAAACGCAATCAATACCGCAGTCTGGAGTCTCATAATCAACAGACTCACTGCGATAGGAGTGAGCCAATATCTAATGAATATAAATGCCAGCTATCTCAGTCATCGAACGATGAATATAGCACAAAGCAAACTGGCTACTACCCATGGAGTTGCCCAGGGCTCTCCACTGGTCACGACACCCTGGAACGTCCTCTTTGACCCGGTACTGAGACTAAGACTTCCCGACAACTGTGAAACAGAAGCAATTGCGGATGATCTAACGACCTGATGGGAAGGACAAATCAATCCCAGATTTCAAATTGGAAAACCGAGAATCACATGTCTATAGCCTCCAACGAAACTGAGTCAGTTATAATCAAGGGCCCCAGGAAAAGAGAATGAATTAGTTTTGAATTGGCAGGACCAAGATCGTCCCACAAAAAACCAAGATGTTATAGCTGCTGGGACGCTGGAGATCAATAAATACCCCACATCTGACCAACCAAATGTTGTGGCTGCTCGTTATTTTGTTTAGCTGGGCCTCAACCATACTGAGCGTTATTAATCTTCTGACCAATAACTGGACAACATCCCAGAGCGGCTTGGGAAGTTATCTCACTGAGCATGTAATGAAGCGTGGGACTTAATGTGACAGTACAGTTACCAATCTCAGATAGTTTAGAAACAATAATACACTTAGGATTTGTTATTATATATATATATATATATATATATATTATTACAAATCCTAAGTGTATTATATATATATATATATATATTCTAAAATATAAAAACAACAATTGATACACCTGGTATAATTCACGGAGAAAAGGTATAGGAAGTCAAAATGAATTTCAATATCAAATTTACTTGAATGAGAAATAAAATGGAATGCCAAATAAAACAACCATTCTTCAGTTATTTTAGCGATTGCTACTAATACAACTTTTGTGGAATCAATAGTTGACTCTACTAAGGAATCAATAGTTCCTTATTACACTATACATATAAACCTTGCTAAATAAACAGTTTTATTTTCTTACCCTCCACTGAAGAACACACCAAGTTTCAAGAGTTACTCAATTATTCTTTTGGATTACCGATTGCTATTAGGCGTTCACTGGTCGTAATATGATTATTTAGCTTCTTTGACAAATATTAATTCCATTCGTTGATTTATTACTGAGATAATTTCTGAGAGTTACACTTCCACTATTTTTCTGCATACTTTTGTCGAATTAGCTACTTTATGAATGGAATACGAAGTCTATGTTTACTTCGCAGCAGAAGATAGGATAGAATTCGGCTATCGGAGAATCGGTAATTATCTATCGCGGCTTTGGGCGCACTGTGCATGGAAATTAATGTCCTGTCGTAATTATGTGGCGGCCTGTTGTAAGTTTTACGTCATAATATACTCATAAGATCTTTTCAATGAGTGATGCTATCATATCGATGATTTTACGAGATTTTTACATTCCTTGTCGGAACTCATACCGCCTCCTTATTTATGGCCGCATTCTTCAGTTAAGAGTATTACACATGGATACATTAAAATACTCGATTGATCGTGGCCATCACACACCTCCGATGCCCGTTTGAAAAAGTGTTGATTCCAATTCATACCTTTTACATGGCTCCTATTTCCTGGGGAGGTATGTGGTATTTGATCTCAAATTCCACTTGCTCTGACAGATGTTTTGGCTTACAATGAGCAGACAAAATAAATTCTTACTGATAACTGATACCATATGAGAATCATAGCCGTTTCATATTTATACTTCATTAATGTCTATAAAGTCCTTCCCAATTTTCAGAAAATACACACAATTTTCGCGTACTGTCTATGATTTACTCAAAAGTCCGATTTCTATTTAGAACAACCGACACCAGATAATTTTATCCCATTTCGTTCATCGCGTAATGTAACTTGACGTAATTTCCAGTGGTCACGAAAGAGGGATCAGGTACGCGGTAAATAGCGGTTCAGGTAGGAAATCTTCCAATGGGTTTATCGCGCTTTACTCACAGGGCGATTCAATTCCTTGCCTCCACGTTTCGATACGTGCTATTGTATGCTTGGCAAGATTTCATGATTTCCAATTATTTATCTATACTGACTTACTATACTATTTTATTTCAACTGGGTTTGAAAATATTGACAATATTATTACTTCATTAGTGCATCATTCTGCTTTTGAAAATGACTTATTTTGACTATTTGCTTTGGAATAAATCCATGGAAACTCTTTTACTGTACCACGTGCTCTAGTCTGATAACTATGATTTATCTCTGGAATACTTTCCCCTTCATCTTCTGATGATTCAATTCAATAACTATCTTCTATTGTTTTTAGGTTGTCCATTGGTATTTTCCTTGATCTATTCTCTTGATTTCCTGCTAAGTCCATATTCTTATAAACTTTTAGTCAGTTCATGTGTTCAACCATTTTTCTAATTTGTGGTCTCTCCAAGTTTTCAGGCGATAACTTCTGGAAATTGCATTTTTCCTTCTGACTGCCTACGTTTCTGATAATTTCCATATCTTCAGCTACTTCCTTTTTCTCTTCTGTATTTTCTTCCAAATCTTGTACCATAATACGTTTTTGCGGTGTTAACAATTCATTTTCTGTTACATTCCCCACTTTGAGATTTCCTGAATGCACTTTACTCTTTGCTTTAACTATGCATATATTCAATAATCTGGGCGGCAAATTCCTGTCCTTGGACAAATGAAATTCAGCCTTATGATTATCGGCTATAGTAAAAGTAGTTTCTTTGGCGACTATCATTCCGAAGTTTTTGGCAGATTCCAACTTCTGGTGGGTAGAGTATCTCCCTTGGGTGATTCATATCTACCTCCTAGACGATTTTCTATATTCTACATCGATCATCTTCCCTAAATTCCTTGATGCGTTAGCTTCTGCAAATTCACTTCTCCCTGTATATGGTTTGCTACCTTCTTGAATATTTTCATTCTCAAAAACCTTCATCCCAATCCGTATATCTTTCATTTGCTTGGTACTTTCCTCCCCTGGCAGGTCTTTCACACCCTGTATAGTGCTTTCCGCTTCTGGAACATAATTTTCTTCACTCTCGCTGTGATTCTGCATGGGCATTTTTCCGTTCCATCTTTTCTGTTTCCTTAGGCAAGAAATGTTCGTTCCTAGACGAATAAACTTCTACTTATTCCCAGATCATTGGTTTTTCCCATTGTTCTGGTAGAAAGAGTGTCATTCTTTGATGAGCTGGCTCTTTCACTTTGACTGTCATTCGAACTTTTCCGGTTGTCTCGCATGACTATCCTTCCTAGTGTACAGAGCGTTTCGGTATTTCCATTTTCCACATTTGGCAATTTTCGACCTTCATATCTTTTTCCTCGTTCTGTAAATAGTGTCCCGTAAAAATCACCATTCCTATTTTGCTTGTTTATTCGCTTATCTCTGTTATCTTCCTTTCTTGGCGATTTTCCATACTTTTCAGTTGGATCGGCTTCTTCGACACCTAGTGTCTCAATCAGTTCACTAGTTTCGCACATTACCATTTGATTTGAGCCGGCCGGTCTCATTTCATGGCATGTAAATCTTTTTCCAAATACTCCGCAGATTGATTTGGGCGGGCCCTCCCTCTTCAATCCTAGTTTTTCTTCAGAATTCATTTCCATCCAATATTTGGCAGTAATGTTCTTCAACCTTTTTTCCGCTTCTTCAATACCATTTTGCCAATTTATATGTTAATAATAATAATAATAATAAATGGTCTTTATTCATCGAAGTTTCACATTGTTACAGAGGTATATTCAGGAATACGAATTTACTTTGATGAAAGGGCGAAGTTCAGCTCAAGCTGCTTTTCAACTTAACCCAAAGAAAGTAAAGAAACCAAGTACACTCACACAGTGAGCAGCAGGAAAAAAATATAAATAAATAAATTCCATAATCGAAAGGTACATTGTACCTAAAAAAGTTTACCTATTTCTAAGCCTATAAATAGATAGATTCCAAAATCGGAAAATACATTGTACCTACAAAATCGTTTGCCTATTTCTATGCCTGAATCATGACATCATATTTCATGTTGTGATAAGGAGATTAGTTTTCAATCGTTTTTTAAAGTTCATTATCGTGTAGGATCTAATTTCCTCAGATAGCCGGTTATATTCTGTGCATGCCTTGTACGAAAATGACCTTCAAATAGTGCCGTCTTATGTTTTGGGATAACAAGAGTTGATCTGTTTCTGTGTGGATGAATCGTGTATGGAAGAGAAAGTTATCAGTTTATTGTGAAGATACTCTGGTTGCTGGAGTTTTACAACTTTGTGGACGAGAGTCAATAAATGTAGTAGTAGGATTTTTCGAAGCTTAACCAGCCTGTTTCTTTCATTTTATGAGATATGTGATCGAATTTTCGTATTCCATATGAAAACGTAGACAACTATTTTGAATTTTATGCAAACGTGTGGAGTCAGATTGGGGAAGTGCAGGTCCATATATGGTGTCGCAGTAAAAGATTTTGGAAAAAATTAGCGACTGCAAAGTTGCAACTTGAGTTTAGTAGACATCAAGTCGCGATTCGGATATAATTGCCTTAGAACATTGTAGGAAGATTTAGTTAGAATTCACATGTTTGGTGAAACGAAGTTCGAATCTAGCCAGAGTCCTAAATTTTGGTGTTGTTTGTAAATTCTAAATCTGTGTCGCCTATTTTGATTTCAAGCTGATTTATGAGGGTTAGCCTCACTTTATTTGGTCCAAATAGCATCGCAGTCGACTTGCCGGCATTTAGTTTGAGGTTGTGAGCGAGGAAATATCAAAGAGAGATTCAAGATCTTCATTGATTAATTTTCAAAGGAGTCAAAGAACTGATGTCGGAAGAAAGGTACAACTGCGTATCGTCGGCATAATGGTGGATAGTACAATATTTTACGAAGTTATAAAACAGTATATATAGAGAAAAAGAAGTGGCCCTAAAATGGAACCCTGGGGTACTCCCTGGTTACAAGCAGTTCGTCCGACGCCTGGTCTTCCAGGATAACTCTATGGCTGCGATTGCTAAGGTAGTTTGAGATCAATGAAACTGCGTGTCGGGAGAATCCAAAGTAGTTTAGTTTTTTACAGAGAGTATCGAAATCTAAGGTGTCGAACGCTTTGCTATAATCCAAGAGCGTAAGGCACGTTATTTTCCCTGAGTCCGTGGCCTTGAAAATATCATCAGTGATTGCTACAAGGCGGTTGTTGTACTGTGAAGACTGCGAAACCCTGACTGACACGAAGTTATGATGTTGTGTTTATAGACGTAGTCACTTAATTGTGCTTTGAGGTTTAATTCGAATGCCTTAGAAAGAGTGGGGAGGATACTTATTGGTCGGAGATCCGAGAGAGTTCTCGGCTGATCACATTTAGGAGGGAATAACTATAGCATTTTTCCAGGCTGCTGGATATTGAGCAGATGATATTATTTTGTTGAAGATGAAAGTTAAATGGTTGATCAGCTGATTTTCGATCAAGAGAAGCATTTTAGTGATATATTGTCACTTACAACCGCGTTGCTCTTTATCATAGAATGGATTTTCTAACAGATTCTTCGTCAATGATGTTGAACTGGAACTCTCTATCGGCAGAGTTATGTACATCGTATCTATCTAGCAGTGCTAACTGATTTACAGACTTTTGGGCAGTAGGGGTAGAATTGAAATGACGAATGATTTCATTGACTTTTTGATTTGGGGGGGAATTTCAGTTTTAGTTTTTTTTCCTCAGAACATCTAACGACCTAAGCGTATTCCAAATATTTTTTGAGTTTTTTGTCTCAGAACGAAATCAAGATAAGCCTTTTTCTCTCACGAATTGCGCCTGTTACATAGTTTCTCAATTCTGTGTAGCCATCCCAACTCGCGCAGTTCTATATTTTTTGTATTTGTCAAAGGCTTTGTTCCTAAGTGAAATCATTTTTTAATATTATAGGTCAACCAAGGTGCAGGTGGTTTACTTACTTTTTTCTTTACCATAGGGCATGTGTGGAGAAAAGTAGCAATAGAGTCTCATTCAGGTATGAGATCATGTCATCAATATTATTTAGTGAATATATGTGATCCCAGTTGATATAAGTCAAATCGTGAGTAAAGTTATCTAGGTGAAATTTTGAGAAATCACGATATGTAACGAATTTAACTTTATTTTCTGAAACCAAGGGCTTTATAGTGCAAGAGACTGCTAAGTGATATGATAGTCCGCGACCCTTTACATCTAACACATCCACACCAGACACTAAGTTGATATCAGATACGCAAATTATGTCTATCAGGGTTTTACTCCGGGGGGTGAAATGGGTGGGTTCGTTTACGACTTGGTATAAACTAAAGGAGTTCAACAAGCCCACGCATAACTCAAGGCCTCTATTAGGTGTCAAAAATCTATATTAATGTCTCCTGACATGATGAGAAAATCACTGGTAGGTAACAGTTCGCGATAGAGTCTTCCAGTTCATTAATACAATTGGGGATGGAAGAAGAAGGGGCCGATATATAACTCCGAAAATGTAAGTTTTTCCTTCCGATTTTGTCGATATCCAGAGCTGTTCGAGATCTGGAGAGGACCGTGAGAGGATATGTCTATGTTCAATATGACGGCTTATGTAGAAGGCGACACCACCTCCCCTGCCATCTCTATCGGCTCTAATTAAATTATGAGAATCGATACTGATAGTACTGGAGTCGATAAGTGGGTTTAACCAAGTCTCGCTCACACCTAAAATATCAACTTGCCTATTAGTTAAGTACTGGGCTACACTGTTATACGAGGGAATAATAGATCCTACGTTCAAATGAGAAAAAGTTACATTTCGCTGTGTGTTCATTTTACAAGCAGCAATAACAATGTTTTGAGCTGAGAAGAAATACGATAATAATGAAGTATAAGACTATAAACTATGCATCAGTGGAATTCAATTCAGTTTGGCGGCTCTCGTGATTCTCTTGGTGTGCTGTGGGCCATATATAGTAGAGGGATTTTTAGCTTTCCTCACTTCTCCAATCAAAGACTGCAACAAATCAGGTTGAGCGGTGAGGTCCTCGACAGTGAATTTCCTATCATCGACAATTAGACAGTTATTCCTTATGGAGGATTTCTTTCCGTTGTTCGTTCGTTCTTCTTTTCCATTTGACATACATGCTGGAATTCCTTATACAGTTTTATAATTTCCCCTTATAGATTAGATACATTTGATTTTTGCTCCAGTCAATTTTCACTTGATACTTTTGTGAGAAATCTAATCCCGGTGATCAGTCTCAATAATTATGAATTCATGTTCAATAACTTCTCCTCCATTAAATTTTATTGGTAATATAACCGATCCAATATACTGAATTTGGTTTCCTTGAAAGTCTTTGAGGTGATATTTTCAAATCATAATTCATTTTCATACCTATAACAATACTAATATGAGCCAAAGACACTTGTAATCCAACTCTATGATACAACTATGATATAATACGACCTTCCACATATACTGGTAAAAACCACAGTGACGAACAGCTGCCAACGTCTCGCTCCAATACAAGGATGGAGTGGGGACTTTAAGGCATGACCCACCTAAATGTTCGAAATAAAATGCTATTACACTTACTTTATGAGGACTATAACTCACGTTATTCTGATTTTCTTTGGAATTAGGAATAACGCAATGAGATATTTGTAATAATATTATGAATATCTTAACTATAATAGATTAAATTTGTATTACAAATATCTTAACTAATAATATATATATTATATATATATATATATATATATATATATATATATATATATATATATATATAATATATATATATATATATATATATATATATATATATATATATATATATATATATATATATATATATATATATATCTATATATATATATATATATAATATATATAACAATGATAACTAAGGTTATATATAAACTAGTATATGCAATTAATATCAAAAATATGCTCCTCGATTGTATACTTAATAACAAAGTAGCAATGCTTCAATCATGTGCCCGCGCTATAACTTCAGGTATGTCTACCAAAGCCTTGAGTTGGCGTCTTGACAATCCCCAAGCTGAGCTCGTCAAGTCTTGAATCGTGAGAATGGAGGATCGAGACTTGTCAAGCGTATGCTTGAGGTGGCTCGATCGTTCCCATGAAATGACGGTAAATTCTCCAAACATCAAAGGCGCGAGGCTTGACTAGCAAGCTCGTACTGTATGGCTTGTTGAGCGGTTTCACGGCACGAGGGTGCCTGTTGACAATGTTTGCTACGACGGGAGACCGGTGACTTTGGAGAGAGAGAGAGAGTTTGTTGGTGGCTATGTATTATGTATTAACTTGGAGTGGAATTCAGAAGCATTAATTGAATTATTAGCTACATATGAAAAGGAGAATGTCACTTGGGACCACAAAAAAAATTCGATGCCGCACATGCTATCCTCGCTATCCGTTCAAAACTGAATAACTATTGCACTGGAAAATGCATCCCTTCCTAAGCTCATGTACCAAACTCCAGCCACTGGTAGATGACGAGTCGGTCAAATTATACACGCTGTGAGACCGATCAGGTTCGAGATTGCCTAAACCCCATTCCTGTGCTCCAAGCACAATCCTGCAAGCCAAGCAAGTTGAGTCTCGCGCCGTGAGACGCCGGCTTTAGCCACTTCGTACTGAAATTAGACGACGCTCATTCAACAATAAGTTAAATGAACTGCTTGTAGAAAAAAGTAGCTCTGTAGATTTTCAACTGATGCCGGTAAATGCAATAATTCAGAGCGACCTGTAACGGATCGGCGCAGCGGCTGTGGTCGGGAGATCGTGCATTCCGTTGAGTCTACCAAGGCTTCAACAACATCAGATTTCAAGTAGACTGAATTTTCTCGTCATTTTATAAACTAACGAAGAAAAATAATCAGCCTTGTAGAAATGAGTCGAAAAAGTTTGTATTTTCAATACCTTATGTGGGTAAATAGCAATAGCAACGCTTTCGACACGGTAGACTATCATTTTGTTCACTTGTGATATCAACACAACAAAAAAAGAAAGAATCAGTTTTGTAGAAATGATGACAGCCGTCTGTCTCCGCCTTCCTTACTATATGTATTGCCGTCTATATAGTAGCTTGTCCATCCAACACCATAATTGTATAATCTTGGAAGGTCATGGTTATAAAGTTTAATGATCCCAAAATAGTTGGAATATGAAAATTATATCTTATTTTTCTTGGAGTATTTTTATTAACCTCAACTTCTCAAATGATATTTCCTACAAATATTCGCTCTCATTTATATCGAATTGAGTTATAGAAGTATTCAAATTCAGGTGTAAAATTTCATCCAGAAATTTTCCCTTGTTACTACAGATTCTAACCTGGGAATATAGAGAATGTTGCTGAAAGTTTGCTGAAAAAAATACAATAATGTTATGTTTGCCTATTTGAAATCATGAATCTTCCCCCAAACTGAAAACTCCATTGTGAGGTCTATGATTTCAGAATCATCTCCTCACAAAAAACTCACCGTATCAAACTGTCTATGCTCAAATCCAACAAATAAAAACAAGACATTCTTGCACAAGTATACAGGACTGAATCGGTGACCACAAAAAAAATGGAGAATGGTGTGTAGTGTACTGACAGACATGTACGGTGGTACACGATATATCTTCAATAATTCCAAAAGAACCTGGAAAAAAAGGCTTTTTTGAATAATTTGGTTACTTTGACACACATACAAAGAATAATTGGACATCACAAGAACTTGTGAGAGCTTAGTTTTTGGACATTATTACTCAATCTTGATATGTTTCCAAACATATAGTGCTGTGGCAAGTATATTCCAAATGTTTAAGCAGCCGGCTGAAATTTCTAGGTATAAATTGATATATATACGTCCAAGTATTCAGCTAAATATAAATGAATTGAATTTTGATCATTTGAAAAAAAAAATAATAACAGGCGAGTCGGATAGGTGAATTTCACAATTAAATAGAATAACTGTGTATTGTAGGTTGGCTGATCCAGGCCGGTCAAAATGCCTGCAAGCATGTCTTGAAACACGTATTTACCGAGAAAAATGAATTACCGATACATATGAGAGTCACACAGAAAACATTTGATGAATTTGACAGCCGACTTTGACTTTTCAACTTATTTATGATACGCTCATTGAATACAGAAATTCCAGCAAAAACTTCACATGTGCTATCTAGATACTTATCAGTGATATGACCCCACACCTGACACCATTGATATGACCCTGTACATTTGAAAACCCCACACTTATACATCACATGATACGACCTATACAGGGTGTTATTTGAAAAAAAAACTTCACGCCTGTATATCATATAGATATGACCTGAGACACTGTTGTTACGAACTGACACTGTTGTTACGAACTGACACTATGTTGTTATATGCCTGACCGATCTCTGTAAGATATATTGAAATCCAACACACACCGGGATGTGTCGTTGAATCCACAAATTTCTACTTGATCAAGACGTAATCACGAAGTGTATGAAGGTCTATACTGGGTGTGAATAATTTATAAAAACTCACTGGAGATTTTTATCGAGCGGCTAATAAAAATCCCCCCACACGGTTTATTGATGTTGAAATTTTCAGAGAGCTGGAGCCGTTTAACTTGTGTACCTCGCCAAAATAGTTGAGGTAAATTATCAAAGCACTTATAAACCAAACAAAACTATATCAAGTCGAATAATAATAATTCCACAGAATTTTCATAACAATAAGATACACATTCCATATAATGTATGATAACCTGTATAATGATTCTATATAAACTGACATCAAGTTGTACCAATTTTCCAAAGACCTGAGATTTCAAGAATCTAGCAAACAACAAAAACAAATTATCTGTATAGACATTTTATAAATTCATTTCAGTTTTTCCACATACTCTACATGGAACATTTGATATTTCACCAATTCAGCAATCGAACCAATAATGAAAATATATCAGCAAGTATCATTCCAAAGAATGGTGTGAATGTTTTATAAATATATGTCAATTTCCGTTTACACACACTCGGTATAGAATATTTGGAGCACAAAATAAAAACTGAGGAATAATCCCAGTTATAATTTCATATTTGTCAAACTATTAACGGCATGTAATTCAAAGTAATGGATTATTTCATTCATTTTACTACAATGAAAGTGGAATATTGGAAGTAAATCAAAATATGAATTGACAAAACAACAAAAAGGACCATTCTCAAATATGTATTTAAAGTGCCAAAAAATATTTTCAATTGGTTTTAACTTCTGTAGTAAATCGAATATGTCATTCAATGAGTATTATTTGGGAAATATTTGATATGCCAAATTGAAACAAATTCAGAACTTCAGCTCACCGTTATGTTTCGCAGTGCAGACTTGGATAATACACTTGTTCACGATTAATGAAATCTGTTCATTTATTATTAATTCTTTTAGAGTTATTCTCATTTATTATCTTTCGCAAAGTAAGTAACGAATTCAATTTCACACGCACTATTCCTTGATTTACTGGTAGATCTTGGTTGTGCTTTTAGTTCATAGACTTTTAGGTTGGTATACATTTTTATGATATTTTCGCGTTCTGAATTTCTTATAACACCTTTGAATAATACATCTCAACTATTACTACTTGACTTCTATTACTGAATAGTTACATTGTAGTGTCTTCTTCGGATGCTATTTCCGTTACCTCATAGAATAATCTTTGAAACTTCTCCACGACTTATATATATATATATATATATATATATACATATATATCTTATGACGCGCTTTCGCGACTAGTATTGAAAGGGGAATTTTTTGTGGTGTTTTTCGTTTCCTAATCTATTATATTTTTATCGGCAGGTCATTTGGGTCCCACACATGATAATGATTATTTCAGTAAGATAGTACGTTTTAGGGCTATATCTGTCCCGCGTAGGTTATTGATGAGTATTTTCATATTATATCAAGATGAGTGTTTCAATCTCTCAGCGAAAGACCTTCACATGTTTTTGTTTTCAATAGCTATAATGAATCTTAGAGATTTATGGTGTACTCTTCGATCATTCTAATTTCCTAATTGAGTGCAGTCAACCTTGTCATTCATCACTTCATAGAGAAAGATCAGACTTGATATTATCATTCTGATTTCAATGTTACTGAAATCGAATTCATTAAGCAGTTCCATGCATCGGATGTCGAATCTATAGATTTCATGTGTTTTGTAGTGGTGGTATCGCAAAAATTGTCCTTGAACTTTCTCCATATCATTTTTATATTCATTGTATGAAGGGCTCCTAATAAGCGAACACTACTTCGAAGGTAGATTTTATACAGATAAATGAATATTATAGAATTTTTGAACTGAAGCCCAGTCTTGGATGCTCGATGAACAGTATTATTTATGTGGGTATTGTTTTCAAGCTCCGTTGATAAGAATGGCTAACCAAAAGTTTGAAGTAACTTTGGTGCAACCCTGTCTATTTGGGGTTTAATATTAATTACGGTCCGGCAATGAAATAATGCAGGTCTTCAGATTATAACAGAGTTCATAGCGCCATTGATTGAAAAAATTTTGAATTTGACATTCTGCATCTATTTCGCTACTGTGGAGTTTCAATATCCTATAGCAAGAGATCGATGAACCATTCGATTCCATAGTGCCCCGAGTTACATTCTTGGGTATTGTCGGGGTGACAATATGTCACTTTTTCTATCTGCTCAAGGTGATGCATGGGCCGAACGGGACCAGTTGGCGCGTTATTGAATTAGATCACAAGTTAATATTTTTTTTGTTTTCCTCCAGATACTTGCAGAGTATCGTTTTTGTTCATCTCAATATGATAATAAGACAGATATTAGGGCTTTTCAATTCAGAATAAAGTTCTTGAAGGTTGTTCCATAAGATACTTGAGTTAATGTAATTATGAATATAATAAGTAATGTTGATATCTCGTACGCAGAATCCTAGACCTATAACTGCTTCCTGCTAAGGGTGGTGCAAGATATTAATGTGGTACAGTTTTCTTTCCGTAAAGCTCAAAGTAATTATTACGAGTAGCCCGTGAAGTTTTTTTTTTGTTTGAAGACGAATTTACAAAGTCATAAAGTTGAAGTGGGTGAATTCAATTCCCACGAAGTCAACAGAAAAATAACTTTCTGAACTTAGATAGCAAAAATTAGAAAATCAGTTTCCGGGGTGACAAAGCTAGCATCTCACAACAGGATTGTGTAATTATATTTTATAAGAGGTATTCTAGTTTATGTTCATTGTTGGAAGTTATAAACAAATGAGTTTACGTTCATCTGTTCCATTTAGTGAATGAAATATATTGTTGTTCTTATAACCTTGTGTAATGAATTCAAATTGTGAAAATTGAATAAGTTGAAGTTTAAATGGAATTATTATATTGTGGTAACATTTGGAAACTTCCATGGAAAGTACCTTTTCCTTTCCAAGCATATAAATTATAGAATCAGAACAGTGTAAGTGAGGATGAGGACAGGTCTATCTGACTGTCTGTGTAATCAAAAGCAACCTGAGTTGAGTCCCAAGGGCTGTAATTAAAGCCTACAGACCTTTGGATATTTCAATTAAGTCAAAAGTACAGACCCCTGGACATCCGTATCTCCACCCATTGCTACCCCTGGTAAGTGGAGTAAACAACTATAAAATCTGGCGCCCGAGGGTAGAAGTTGAGTTGAAAAATAGTTTGAAAATGTGTCGTGGCGTCATTATTCCCGACCCTAGAAAATCGCTTTACATTGAGAGACAATTTATTATCAATCATTATGCCCAAGTCTTACATTTCATAATTCCGAGTTATTCATTTTGTTGGCAAGATTATAGTCACTTCAACTCATCACATTCACTCTCGTTCTACTTCTGTAAAGAGCAAGTTGTTTTTTCCAATTGAAAAAACCCTCCTTTTGAGGATCAAATTGAGATGCGATCCCAGAATTCCTTTCCATCCTTTGATAATCAAAATTCTGTTGAGTGATATCAAAACTTTGGCATCCGTTATAGGGAAAGACCAAGATGAATGTTATTCTGTACAATGAAAGAAAAATGGTAAGTGAACTCTTTCTTGAACATCAATATGAAATTTATTATTGAATTTTCTGAAAAACGAAAGAAAATATTAGAAATTACCTGAATATATCCACTAATCGGTTCTACTAGTTTGATTAGAGGATGTGTCGGCCATAAGTATCCAGAACCAGGTCCCAAAGCAATCATAACTCTTATTTTATCATTGTATGCCTGTCGTTCCGAACCCATCACGAATAAAGTGGTTGTTCCCTGGGAATGGCCAACATAATGTAAACTTTTTTTATTGGTGTTTTTTAAAATATAATCTATTGCAGCAGTGGTATCATATATCCCAATTTCATGCCACCTGAAAAACATTGCATTTAGTTTATATTTTTTCATTCTCAGATTCAATTGGAAATCCTAGAAAACCATGTCAAAAAGTGTTTGATATGTAATGGAAATTTAACTGAATCTGGAACGATCATGCCCAAATTAATTCAACACCAGCTTTCGGTCTGCATATCCGTGCATATTACAAATGCGTTTGACTGCCCAATTTTTTCTTAACAAAAACTCGGAAATTTCGACTTTAAAGTTGTTCTTGTAGCAAATTACCATAACAGAAAAATATACCATTTCACCTGTAACGAAACATTTTTTCGAGCTCCGTTACTAAGAACGGTTGCAGAAAGTTTAAAATAACTTTGGTAGGTCAGACTTGAGTGTTCCATATATTGGGGGGTTATGGTTCCTCCTCCCCTATCGTTGGAAACCTCAGCCTTGTAAGGCCTTCACAGTAGTACAGTATGTGCGCTGGGGTTTCCTCCTTCTCCTGGCAGAACCTACATGTGGTTTTGTCTGCCAGCCCCATGTTATTCATGTGTTTGTTGAGTCTACAGTGCTCTGTCAGGAGCCCAACCATGATCCTGGTTGATCTCCTGTTCTGGCTTAGCATGTACTCTGTGAATTTTGGGGATGGTTCCTTGATGAACTCTTCGGCCTGTCTCATGCCCGACGCCTTGTTCCACCATTCTTGAGATTGCTCTTTCAACCAAGTATTAGTTGGTGTTGTTCGCAGCGCTTTCGCTGTGCCACAAAAAGGTTCTGGGCCAATTGGGACACGTCGTGCTCCTTCGCGGGCTAATCAATCTGCCTCTTCGTTGCCCTTGATAGTCTCCCAGCAAACATGAATGAGCGCTAAATAGACGGGCCATTGCTGTTAACTGCGGTAAGATGTCGGCAGCGGCACACCGATGTCGGCAAATAATTGGAATGATATCAGTTTTGCCGCTTTGGCTGAACATACGCATATTTACTATGGATGCTTCGAATTTAGCCAGAAATTACCCGTTAAAGATTTGCGATAATCGCACCGATGTCGTTTTGACACAGTATGTGGCATTACGCGCCGCACCGCTGCGACCTCTGTAATGAAACTGTAACATTGGCATTACTGAATATCACGTTCGCAGTTGGCCCTACTGCTGATTTCATGTAGGATGTCAAATTGTGTATTTTCTATTTTGTCTGGTCATTATGATATATGGTCATGAAACATAATCACAGTAGCGAAAATTTTTTCAGATTTGTGTGTTGTCATTCTATCTATTCGGTGAAAAAAATTTCCAGTCCAGTTTAAAATGCAATATCTGGGAAATATCTTGGAAACCATTTGAGATACAATAAAAATGGTTGAAATGGAGAAAAAGTTATCTGTTTAGGTGAATAGGAACAATTTGGCTCTACAGTTTCAGAAATCCTCTACAATTAGTGGCTTCAGAGAGTGAGAACAGTGAATTGTATATATCTAGTCCATGAATCAGTCGATTCTGAATGTTTGGTGAATTTATTGTGTATAATATTGACCTATCTTCATAGAAAATTAACTGTTTTCGAAGATGCTACATTGTTCTTAGGCGCTTGTATGGGCCATTTTGTCAGGTATGACTCAAACTCATTTTATACGTTTCATTACAAGGCTTGCATAAAAGCTTGTATTTAAAAAGGTGTTTTATTAGTTATTTCATTTTTTGCTTTTTAGTTAGTTCGTCTCAATCTGTTCATTTCTAATAGAGCATCGTTATTAATTACAAGATCTCTTCTCTGTAAGTTTTGAGCTGGAAGAAATTATGATCTCCGACCCCAAAAACTTCCACACACCAATTTTGAATAAAATCTGAACATAATCACAAAACTTGTCCATCATCCTGAAGTCGCCATCTTGAATTCACAGATTTTGACAAAAAAAAATAATCTCCAAACCTGAAAACATCCACATCCCAATTTTGAATAAAATATGACAAAACCCCATCGGGACCCCCCCAAATTAACCAAAAAAATTATTTCCGACCCCAAAAACCCCTGCATACCAATTTTGAATTGAATTGGACCATAATCACAAAACTCGTCCTCCATCTTGGGACCACCATCTTGAATTCATGAATTTTGACAGAAATTTCAGAATCTCCGACCCCCAAAAACCCCCACATACTAATTTTGAATCGATTCGGATTATAATCACAAAACTCGTCGTCCATCTTGGGGCCGCCATCCTGAATTCATGAATGTTGACCAAAATAATCATCTCCGACCCCAAAACCCCCATACCAATTTTGAATCAAATCGGAACATAATTACAAATCTCGTCCACCATCTTGGAGCCGTCATTCTGTTTTTTACTCTAACAAAAATTTCATAATGCATTGACACCGGAGTGATGAATACCTGCCGAATTTCAAATCAATCGGACGACTAGAAGTCTGTCAAAATTCACTTGCAAGATTTGACCCTAATGAACTCAACTTTTGGTATACTATGTGATATTGAGTAGTCCCTTTGGCACTTCGGTATGTTTCCAAATTTCTACAGGATATTCTACTCATTGAATAAATAATATTTGATATAGGAACCGATGTCCGAAGGTCTTATAAAACAATAGTTATTTATGCAACAAGTGCAAAAAGTACGTGTTTATTGCACTCGACGTGAAGTTGCAATTCGCTCTGTGCAAGACCGGTAATGCCCTCTAGTGACGCGTTAGCTGAAGTTTTCCTGGTTCATTTCCATTACTCACTATGTAACAATTTCAATTTAACAGTTTCTAAATAATCTACCACGATGTGACACTTTTGTCATCACTTCTAGTTCTAGAAGTTTTTTTCTGTCAAAGCAAAAAGTAAGTAAATGATAAAAAACATGTGTATTGATACGATAGTTCACCGCATTTGGAGGTTATCCACGTCAAGTTATAGATATTTTGAATATCATAAAGTAATGCTACTTCTGTGCACTTTTAGGTACGGAAAGTAATGTGCTTGCCAGTTAGTTTATTAAACCCGAAGGTTCATAAGGTCTTGAGAACATAGAAAAGTGAGGGAGCCAAGTAGTTCAACAAATCAAAGCTTCAACGTGACGGGAAACCACTAAATATCATTAGATTCAACCCAAAACTATTTAATGAAATTCTCAAATAATATAATAATCAGAAAAGGGGTGATGTTCACAATTTTACCTGAATATGGGATACCACTTTTACCCTTGCAAGGATGTGAGAACGTCGAACGATCCCTAAATAATACAAACACGTTCAACACTCTCTAACACGTATAATTGTCAACAAAATATTGTGGATTGCTTATACAGAACAAGTAACGATGTTTACTCTCAGTACTTGAACTGCATTACATTTAACATTAGTTCACATGTAAGGCCAATGGCCAATTGCTTTTGTAACCGAAACCGGTTCCTGAAAATCCAAACACAAATAATCCTCTGCGAGGTACTTTGTCCCGATATAATGCCGTGTATGATAGACAACTCGGAAAGACATCAAAAGTATCTCTGTCCACTGTTCATAAGGCTGATTGATCAGTTTACAACACCGTCCAGGCGTTCCCGAACTCGCAGTTTAAGTCGCTATTTGCTTTTCATCACTGGCTCAACACCGTCCCACGGAACTTGGTTAATAATTTTTCTGTCCACTTCTAGAAGATCAAATGGAAAACGGAAAACATCTCAAATATTTATCGGATGAAAACCTCACGACCCGGAATTAGAGATTGAAATATCATGGAATAACAGAACACTTATCTCTTTGCTGCAGTTTATGTTATGCCGTTGGAAATGTATAAAATTTAAACGTACTATTTTTGGTACTATTTTTGCAATCGACTACACAGCAATAGCGAGGGCTCATTGTTATTATATGTATGTTGTTATACTACCCAACCTTGACCGTTGCCACTACGATAATTATAATGTTAATTCATCTGAAGTATCGTACAATATTTTCAAATGATTTCTGAATAAACGGGGAGACCTCAGAAACTGAAAGTTTCCAGCCTATGCTTGTGATTACCAGGATCATTACCTACTTCTGCCACCATGGGCGCTGTCATAGTTTCATCTTTCCCCCCCAGCCTAATGCACACAGCGAATAAACACTTTTTGCCATACAATATGTCCTCAAAGTTCATGCAAAAATAAAAAAATGTTTCATTTAGGTGGCACTTAGTGTGGGAAAATAAAAAGCGTGATTTAATAGCAGAATATTCAATAATTAATTAGCACTATCGATTTGCATTGAGAAAATTAGGAACTAATATCTATGTTAGGAACAATTCAACTCAAACTTTATTTTTGATAACTTGCATTTTCTAGTGATTTTGTAATCCAGTATGTAATAAACATGATTGAAAATAATCAATTGTTTGAAATGTTATACAATATCACAGAAAATGGACTGAAAATGGCGTGATTTTAATGTTTATGTTTGTCATGATCGCAAAACGCTGTAGTAGAATGACAGATGAGTGCAATGAACATTATATTGCACTAGTGCAATAAAAAACCAGTTTTTTCACTAACTATAGTTCAAGTATTGTTTTTTGCATGGACGTAGAAAAAAAAATAATTGTCCCTTATAATTTCCAATATAACTCCATATCGGAAACATTCGCATAGCTCGCATAAATATGCTCATTTTGATGAATGAACTCAATTACCACTTTGTCCTTGGACGCAGGACAGGGATTGTCTTAAATTTTCCATTTCTCCCAAATGTTTATGCTGATGGCCAAATCTCTAGAATTTCTTTATTTTAGTATTTATTAATCAATTTTACACATATAAAATCTTCAGGTTTACTCAATTTATCTGCATCGTTTTCATGATGATTAAACATAAACCTATAAATGTTTAATTATCTTGAAAACACTACAATTGAATTAATAATACTTTGAGATTATATGTGTGAAATTCATTGATGAATACTATAATAACTTCTGTGTTTTGTCCATTAGCGTAAAAAATTCGGAGGAAAAAGGTTAAAGAAAAATGAATCTCGATTCTTTGTAAGCGCAAAACGTGAGAATTCGGCAAATTTCTTTCGTAAATGGTCGTAAAAGCCCGAGGATGTTGCCCAAAAATTGAAAAATTCGAAAAATTGGCCAAAAAAAGGAATATTGGCTAATATCTTGGTAAAGGTCCTGGTAGCTCAGTGGTTAGAGCGTGTGCTTTGTAATTCCAAGGGCTCGGGTTCAATCCCCGGCCGTGTCCACACAAAAATATTTTTCTGAGTGTGAGGATGCTATAATATGGCAACGGTTGGATATGAAGTCAGTGCGAGGAGTAAAATTATAGTTTTACAAATTACCTGATTTCAATACTTACGAGAACTGCCAAAATTCTACATCTTCATCTGGATTCAATGTTATATGTTTCTCGGAATGCCAAGTTCCCCGAGCACTGATCAACCATACGTCATAATTATCATCTGCCAATAAAAATGCCAATGATGTATTTGGTCCCATCCAAACAAAATTTTCTGGGCCTCCTCCCAATCCATGTAATATCAAAACTGGATACTTATTGGTAGAATTATTGATTTGTCCATTGTTGCTTGGGATACGATGTGCTTTCAAGATATATCCATCTTCAGTTTCGATATCATGAATTTCCAAAGGATATCCGTAATCAGTTATTAATGAGTTCTAGAATGGAAATTCCAATTATAATTTACACATACCGAGTTAAGGATTATTCCACTATATATCTCCATCCCGAAAATACTAGAAAGTTTTCGATGACAAGAACCTAGCATAAAGTAAGAAAAATTCCTTTGATGGTTCCTTCTTCTCTCCTGAACCAGAGTACTAAAATAGCACCACAACCGATTACAAGTCTAGGACTGAATGAAGAGAATAAGGTGGGTATAAACACTGTATGTGTATGAGGTCCATACGTTTCGACTGTAACGTTATATGTAATTCCTACGATTCAACTTCAACACTACACGGCCATCTCCAAATCATATTCCTCTACCAATTCAACATCTGAAATGGAAAAACCATCTCGTTGGTTGAACTAATGGGGTTCGTATCAATTTTGGAAACAGGAAAAGCAAATCTGGGAACTTTATAGAAATTTGGGTACTCAACTCAACTTCAATGATACCTTGCAATATTCCAATAATATGTATCTACTGATTTACCATCCTATACTCTGTTTTCTAATATGAAAGATTAATAAATCATTATTGAACTGTAAAACCGAGTCGTCTTCGCCATATTCCATAGGCGTACGAGGTTAAATCTAAAGTTGATATCATTGGATTATTTCAATGTATCTGTTTTCATATTATTATTACTTTTATATAAGTTTGTATCTACTCAATATTGGAATAATAAATATCTCAATTATCCGCCTATCTCTATAATCATACTCATGTATAATTATTATTATACTTATTATTCTAATAAACTACCTACAGTTACGCCGCTGTCACATAAATTCATGCACTCACAAAACTCCTCTTACTATTGTTATGCAAATCAAGGAGACCCCAATTTAGGGCGGATTCGGGGTGTGTACGTCTTAAATAACTGAAATACGGAAATTATAACCTTTAAGTTGTCCACCCTGTTTAATGGGTTCTGTCATTGCAAATTTACATTTTATCACCCTCTCACATTAGGAAACAGAGTAAAGATAAAATAATATACTTTCTTGATCAAACTGATAGAGATAATATTAACTTGGAATCTAGGAACTTTATGAGTATGGAGGGACTATACTTCAACTTCTACAATATCTTGCAATCCTTCAATGATCTTTCTCTGCTATTTTAACCGTCCTAAATGAAAGAATACAATTTGTTGAACAAACAGTTATTTCTCCATAATCCGATATCTCAAATGGAAGCAGAAGCATTACATGGCACCAATCAAAATTTCTCATCTAAAATTTGGTAAATGAGGTGTTTTTTCTATGGGAAAATCTGGTTCTAATATTAAAACAGATATCTCAGACCATGTTTAAGCCAGTTTCAGATTGCAAATTCATTCGGAAAATTTTAATATTTTTCCAGTTAGGGAGTTTGGAATTATTGGAAATAAAATCAGTCATCCTAGTTACGGCCTTTTTCCTATAAGTCAGCGAGCCCAGAATCGATCGGAAAACAATTGAGCGTGAGTCCTGATCCTGACAGCATCTCTTGCAATGGAATTCTATTGTGGTTGTGGACAACAAATTCATATTCTTAAGATGGGATCAACAACTCCAATCCAACTACCTTCAGGAAGTCCAAGTCATTGAAAAAAAGAGATAAAGTTTAAATTTATCCACCTATTTTTTAATATAAATTCTATTGAGTTTGTTTGAAAAAAAAACGTTACCAGATCATTCAGTATCACAACAAAATCAGTTCAGTTAGGTTTTATAGAGTTCAAATTATATTGGTCTGGATCTTACCATAGCTTCGAGTAAAAGATAGATTCAATGAACAATGGCGCAACTATGGAATAGCGGAACTGATTATTGTCAACTTGTCCCAATGTTACTTCTTTCAATAAATAAATCTCGCTTTTACCACCTTGCTTAAACCTCAACTCAATCTCAAAGAGTGACCATGGAAGGAACGGGTTTGCTATTACGGGTGCACACAAAAATATTCCGGCCGGTCACTAGGCCTTTGGTCATGGCAAACTCCTTGGTTGTTTGAAGGTTGTAGACGATGTGGTAACTTGATTACTATCGTTTCGGACGTCCATCGTCCTGATGGATTTCAAAGGTTTCCACAACGTTTCGAATGCTTGTATCTGCAATCGTCTTCAGGTGAATACTAGACGATGGACGTCCGAAACGATAGTAATCCTTGGTTGTGGTGATGTAAAGATACTCGAAGACTATTCACGCACGTTGTCGGGAGTAAACTATGTAGGGATATTGTTAAGATTCGAGACTAATTAATTGTTGAACAGTACCACCAATTTAAATATTGATCGCATGATTTGAATGAATTAATGAAATTAAAAAAAAATTATGTGCGTTTTATACCTTTTAGTCGTTGATATGATGTTGTAGTGTACTTATTATGAGAGTACAATGAATTTTCGAGATGAATTTGTACTGTGGTTTGTACGTGAATGAGTTGTATGTGTCGTTAAGTAAAGCTGAAAAGCAGTTGTGTGAGGTTATTATGACAATGAACATATGTAATGTACCGTAGGTTTATAAACAGATGGTCGTGATGACTACATTATGTTCATTCAGTAAGATTCTAAAATTCCTTTTTATTTTCTTCTAATTCCAACTGCCCTCTACTTTCCATTCCTTCCATATTTTCTTCCATATCTTCCATTTTTTTCATTTCAATTCATCTTGCATATTTTCTTTAATTCCATCATTAATTCTTTAAATTTTTTTCCCATTCGACTCTGTGTATTCTTTCAAATCCTCTTTCATACTTTCTTTCATTTCATTTTTCATACTTTCCATTTTTTGGGTTTTCTTTCATTTCATCTTTTATGAAATCTATAATTTTTTTAAATAACTCTCCTTTTGTATACTCTCACTTTGTGTTTCACTCCCTCTCGCATTACTACTCTCTCCTTGTTCCTGATCACCCCCTTCTCTACCTTCTGCTCCTTTCTCTTAACCAACTTTTTTATCATCTCTCAAATCCATTTTGTCCACACTTATACAAATATGTCAATACAAGAATTCTAAAATATCAACTTTATATTTTTCCTGTATAAATATATTTGATTCCAAACGGATGCTTTCCTTTCCAATTTCTTTAAAATTCACACTTGCTTCTAATTATTGTATTGGCTATTTATTTATTCTCATAATCTTAGTATAACCTAGAAACATTCATTTGCAAGTTCATTGATTGCGCATGATTAACTTATTTGACATTTTCAATTCCATTGGCTGAATATTATATACAAATAAAGTAGATATCGCAGGCATAGGTAATTTAAGGATTCTATTGAATAAAAACAATCATTTGATTATTTTCTGGACTCATTATTCAAATTTTGATCATATTACAAGCTATATTTCCATAAAACAGTATATTGACTTCAAGAAAAACAACTAGATGGCGCAACTGCAATCCTCCTGAGTTAGAGATGATCATATCTCCATAGGCGTACCAACTGAGCTGGGGAAAGGTAATAAAAGAAAGGTAAATGATATATTGAAAAAGGGTAAGAATATTCCATTGTTGTGATGATTGTGATAATTGGGAGCACAAAGTTTGTGCTCAGTGAGAGATTGTGCAAGTCGGTAACCCAAAATTGTGGAAATCGTTGGAGACTATAAATTTACCCAAAAATCAAACTCTATATATATCACAACCGAAACTTTCAGGACCAGGCTTCGATTTGAACTCCAGAACAGTACTTCGAAAATGGAGTATATGCGTCAACACATTCTGAGCTCTGTCGTCAATTCATTTGAAGTGCGAACAACATTTCTAGAATTAATTGTGGAAAATTATCAGAGGAAAAGTCCCACTTATTGATTTTATAAACTTTTAAAATGTGTTATATTAGCAATGTTACTCACCTGCATTGGTGCGGCAAAAAATCGACAGCCTGTGACTGACCACACAACATACAAACATGATTTATTTCAATGAATTCAAAACATTGGTAATTATAACTGAGTGAATGTTCAAATAGTGTTGCAGAAATAACAATTCACAAATCATAACCGCAAACGGATTGAAAGGCATTTCAATTTTCCAATTGGTTGGAAGTTTCATAAGTGACATGCCCGTATTATGCATCAGTGTGCAGGTTGCCTAAGGTTGACGAATGCATTTTGTAATGGCGAAACAGATCTGATGCGTTGAACTATGTCAATTTGTCACCATCTAGTGTGAAACATTTGGAGTAGTTCGCGAGAATCTCTTACTAAAAAGTCTAAACAAAATCGAATCAGTGCATACACCAGGGTTTCTAGGCATCTCAGTGTCAAACTTATGTTGATTTTCTTTTTCGTGTTTGGATGAGGCTATAATGTCGGGTTTTGAGTACTTGTGGGCTTGTACTCGTTTCTGCAAATATTGTTTTGTTTGACCTATATAGGTACTTTGACAGTCTCTACACGGTATTCTATATACTGTATGAGTTTGTTTGTTTCTTGGTAGTTCTGGTTTTAATTTTGAATAAATGGTTTTGTTCGTATTTTGCAGTCGGTGAGATATCGTTATGTTGTGTTTTTCCATTGTTTTATTAATTTCATTCGTTAGTTTGTCTATGTATGGTAAAGGATACAGCATACAAGTTGTAGCGACACGGAGCTGCGTTATCTACTGCATAAATATTCATATCTAATCCATCAAGAGAAAAGTCAATGAAAACATTCAGTTTTTCTCTGAATCTCTCCATCTGCGAAAATCTTTTCAAGTGAATTACTAAAATTTTGGGGAATTTAAGTATAGATAATGACTTCGTGCATTTTCTCCTTTCCCTGCATTTGGAACAAGTGGGTTTTTCGTCATCATCCAAAATTTCTTCCCTAGTAAACAAGTCTAAACATTGCGACAGTCTTAGTTTGCCAGTACTCTCTGGAATAGGGAGTGAAAGGTCCCAGAATGGGTCAAAAGTGACAGAACAATGGCCACAGAAAGTACATTTCAACGATGATTTCAGTTGACCAACAAAGTTATCTACAATTTTCGAGTTGTCCATTCTAAGATATTTGAGCAAGACTCTTTTGCCTTTTCATTATCGCTAAAATTTTAATCGATTTCTATGAACATAGGTTTAGGCCTTTCTCTTACTCTGTTTACATCTTCATGAAGACCTTCCAATAAATATCTGAAAAATTCCTTGGCATCCTGTTGAGCGTTACCCATAAAACGAGGTACAAATCTTTGTATCAGGCTCTTCAAAGAAACAGTGTTAACCACCACATCAGACGAATCTTCTGACCAAAGTTCTTTACCACTCCTTCAAATGCTTTTACCAAAGCACCCTTCATACTTGATATGCTTGATATCCTTCAAATGTTCGTCTTTTCTCAGATACTCGAGCAACCATCTGGTATTCGATAAACATTGTATTGCGCTATTCATAAAGCAGGTATTGCCAATGTTTTTCAAACCATTAAGACCAAGAGTTTTGGAGCTTCCAAGCACAAGTGGTTTGATGGAATCATAACTGAGGGAGATGCGCTCACCGCTACTGCTATCTTCGAAGGAAAAGTCTCTTATGCAATGATTTTTCCTATCATTGGAGCGCCGCAATAAGGAACTCGATTGGAAGCTGCTTGAAATCGAGTTGCATAAAAATATTGTAGATCGCGTTATTTTTTTGGAAGTGGTTGAATCCAAATTATACTTTTCAGGTATTTGGCTCCGAATAATATACTTATGGATATTACTTGACATATCCATTCTTTGTGGACGGATAAATATATCATCCAAACGTTGAGTAGTAGGAATAGAACCCAGAATTGACGTTGCGTTTCCTCTTTGGATGGCGATACTGATATGTTGTATCAAAAAAGTCCTTGCTCGCCGATCATCTGTTTTATTGACCAATTTTTGTCCAATATGATTAATTGATTCGGTGGCATAACTACCAAATGAATCGAAGGTTTCAATTGCTACCGGATAAAAAGTGTATTGATCTTTTAAAGTAGAATATTTTTTCGATTTGGACTTTTCAGCAGAATCTGCAGCCCCACCAGCATTTCTGGATGTTGAATCAATATGTGATGCTGCAACGGTATCTACGCAGGTGAAGTCCCAGACCAAAGGTCCATGACTCTGAGAGACATTCCATCTGGACGCTTACCATCATCACGAATGATTCCCAAAGGTTCTAAGACAGCAGGAATATCAGCAGTTGATAAAGCTCGCTTGATTAAGTCATTTACTGTTGAATGACGAGACGAACGCCCGGAACTGAATCTACAATTCAATCCATGCGTCTCTTTTTCGTTGACGATAAATCCACATCTGCATTTATGACTCACACAAATAGAACAGCCCAAACGTAAACCCACAGAAATCCTGAAAGATTCATCATCTAATAAAGTTCCAAGGAATGCAACTGGAAGAGCGTTGAGCCAAGCTCCAGATTCTTCCGTACTAACTGCCTTCAGTCGAGCCTTTTCAAAAGGAGAATTAACAGCCGAGTCAAGGAGTTGTTTAGATGACAATTCAATGGGAGGAAGATCCCAGGATTTTTGGGAAATTTCATTATCAGGTGCAGAGGTTCCAGTTTTAGAACACCATACAGATTCACATTCTATATAGTAAACATCGAACACACTGGAAAAATTATCAGGTAAAATTTGATCAACCAGATGTTGAATGCTGTTCAACGAAGAAAGAAAAGCTGGTAAAGCAAGTGAAGATGCTTGTCGTATACCCAGATCACCCTCATTCACGGGGAATGTTGCTTGAAGCGTGGAAAGGCTGAAATTATTATTAGTAATCTGCTCCAAAATCATACGGAGTGTTGAGTCGAAGAGATCATGTTTTTGACAGCGCCAAGTCAGGCAACATCTCAATGTATATATCAATTTGGGTATAGCTAGACAGTCCTTCAGAAGAGAATACCCAATATGCTTTGGAATGGAATCCATGCGGGACGCCATCAAATTCAAAGATTTAGTCTTTTGGTTCAGGGATTGTGCCAAAGATTCTTCTGACATGGGTGCACCAAGGAGGGTCCGGTTGATTTTATTCATAATTTTTATACCAGGAGCAAAACTGTGAAATTTTCCTGGTGTGTCATCTTTCAGGTCGTCCAAGAAATATAGTTCGCATTTTTTTAAATTCAATTTAAGACCAATTTTTTCTGATGTTGAAATTATTTTCTTGAACTGTTCTAAAATTACATCAGATTTACCACCTATGGAGCCGTCATCAAGATACCAACAGTTGAAATCAGCCTTGATTGATTTGGTTAAATTATCAATGCATAAACTGAAGAGTGCTGGGCCCAAAGGGTCTCCTTTCTGGACACCTCTTTCTGACAAAATAATGTTATTTCCAAAATTTAAAAAGGTATGTTTCTTATAACATTGGCTTATGGAAGGATATAGATTCGGAATCTTGTTCTACTCTTTCTTAAAGGATATTTCTATGAATCATATTGAAAGCATTCTGAAAATCTATTTTCAGGAATACGGTGGAGGCAGGATCTGGATGTTGATTTAAAAATCGACGAGCAGCGTGAGCAACGGCTTCACATCCCCCTGGGGTTTCAAAACCGAATTGAATAGGGCGAAATAATTCACCTAAAGTTTTTTTTATCTTCGAACAAGCTAGTTTTGCCACAAGCCGTCTAAAAATCAAGCCGACGGCAATAGGTCTAATGCCACCATCTTTTTTTATAAGAGCAACCAATGAGGCTCCGTAAAGTATGAGAATCACATCCTGTATGACTTTTCCAGTGAGTAAGAAGTTGCAGAACGAAGTCAAAGAACTCAAAATTCGCCCATGGATCCAGAACTTTTGGAAAGCAAATCTTGAAGGTGCGATGGCCTCAACGAATCAAGTCCACCAGAAGATCCAGTACGGAAAGATTTCACTGCTTTTGTAACTTCAATTTCATTGACTTGTAATGGAATGAAGTTTTCACTCCCTGTATATTCGACTTCTGAATCAGTTGGATGTTTCAAACGTAATTCAGATAGAGTATGACTGTCAAAACTTGCGATAGTGTCAGATGACGACAAGATTCGAACAGCAGATATGAGATCTCCATCAGAGACTTTATTGATTACACACTCAACAAGGTTCGTGGTTGGTGGTAATGACTCAATATATTTAGATATATATTGTGGAATAATATTGTTTCTTATATTACTTTTTATGATCGACGTTAGAGATTCTTTACGATTTTTATTAGATGTTGGAAGATAGAAAGACTTATATGCGAAAAAAACAGATTTTCTCAGGCTTCTAAGGAGTTATACTCAACACAGTTGTCAATTGCTCTGCACAATGCTTCAGCAGCGCTCACTCTTGCTGATTTTGGAATCCTTCTAATAATATGGGAGTTCAACTTTTGGAACGACAAACGGGAATTCAGGCTATCAGAGAAAGATTTATTTTTAGAAAAAGAACCTTTATTCCGAGTCAAAGATCCATCACACATCAGCGAAGCCAAGCCGTTATCATGAGAGCGGTGCATCCTTTTTGTATGAATATTCAAACCTCTTCCATTCTTGAATCTCCTTCCACATATTCCACACTGGAACTCCAGAGCTTCCGAATCAATTGCCGCCCTCACATCCGACATCATTCGTTTTGTGGAAAATATAATTATAAATAAAATAAATAAAGTACAACAAAAAAGTCTAGATTTACAAAATCATTCTGAATTAGATATGATCAACAAAATTATAAGCTTGAAACATACAGTATATGAAATTGTATTTAACTAAAAATAGCCAATGGGAGAACAACAAACTTCTTGATGGCAATAGCCAATCAGGGAACAGGATGGTCAGATAAAAGATTTGAAATTGTGGAAAAGTAAGAACTGAGAAATGTCAAAAATAATTATCATCAAATATTGTATTTAGTTTATGAGAAATGTAAAATATATTAGTTCATAAGTTTTCTCAAACAAAACCAAATTAATCAAAGTGCGACAAGGAAGTGCGCGAGTTTGGGAAGTCAAATAAAATGGACAAAACAGAAATGGTATCCAGGAAATGAAAAAACAAAGCTGACGGAGATTGAAAAAAATATTTGATGAGAAGCCAGGTACAAAAATTGGAAAGAAAGAAATTTAGGATTTTATTAATGAGAAGGTAGTTTTTCAACAATGAAAAACCAATACAACCTCTGAATAATCTCGACATGAAAACTTGTCCAAGCTGATTTCGGGGATTTTGGATGGTTCCTTTTGAAATGGTGAGTTCCTGAGAGGAGTGGATGAAACAGGAATTCAGATTATGCCAGGTATTGCATCAGCGACATTCCAGCTCCAGGTATAAACTTTTAGTGCACATCACAAACCGAATCACTTCACAAAATAACTCATATCTTTGAAGAACTCTATGATTTGGTATTGAACTATAAAAGAATTCTTCCAACTCTAAAGAAAGAAGTGAGGTTATATTTACATATCCATCACTGTTTTCCATTATTATATGAAAATTTGTCAATTGATCATAGTTATAAGTTATCTTTCGCAGGCCAGGTTGATATAAGTTTTCCTGAATAAAGGAAATAATTGTTTTTTGGTAATTTCTGGTTTATTTTCCACAATGATCTGCAATATCTTACTTATAAACACTGAACTATAATAGTTCGAGTTGACATCTAGACAGGCAGTTGCTCTATTGCCAGTACCGGCTCCTGAGGTGAAGGCGTACCAACTGAGATTAGTCGTGGTGAGAAAAGCAATAATTATTGGCAACAACGTGGCGAGAAAACAGTAACGTTAGCTGGCAATTATTATTTCATAACAATTAGCTATTATCATATCACAATACAACAATTGGCTTCCCATCCGGAGCTGAATTGCCACATAAGTATTAGAGGTATATCAAAATTGAAATAACAATATATTATACAGGGAGAAAATATTTGTGGGGCAATAACAATAACGTGGGGAAAAATTAACAACAATTATCATTTAAAAGCTATTAATATTTCATAACAATATATATATATATATATATATATATATATATATATATACATATATATATATATATACATATTTATAATGGAAGGAATTTAGTGGACATAGCCCTCAGAGAAAAGTGTTAACCGTAGACACTTTCCTCTGAGGGCTATGTCCTCTGAATTCCTTCCATTTTGTTTTTAACATGTCCCCTCGATATTCCTCTCTGTCATATATATATTTATATATATATATATATATACAGGGTGGCCCACCACATTCTACGAGAAATGAAGAGAGTTAGGGAAAAACTTTTAGCACAGTTATATGTGGGTCCATGAGGAGCATATTCCAAAATCATTTTGAAATATATAGGGTGGTCCCCAAAAAAATTACATACCAAAGTTATATTTTTTCTTATGGAACACCCTATATTCTTTTATATTTTTAGATACTATTATATTTCCCATACTTAAAACTGACCGTTTCTGAGAAATTTTGAGAAATTTCAAAATACAGACCATAATTTGAAAATTGTTTTCACCCTGTAACGTGTAACGAGCTGTTCGTGATTAAATGTACTGCTTAGTTCAAAGGTTAAAGTTAACTACTACATGAAATTTTTAATGCAATATTATACAGAATGGCTAAAAAAATTGACTCAAAATTTGGACACACATTTAATTAAATAACTTCTCAAAGTTGGATGGAAGTGGCGTAATTTGACGCAGAATTAGATTCCCTTCAATACTATATTAGGGTTCCCTATACCTATCTCTTCTGCTTTTTACACAAAAGGCGTTTTTATATTTTACTTATGAGTAATTTTTTTATCTTAAAAATGAAACACACTGTATTGTAATAAAAAGCTTAAAAAGCATTTTTGAAGTCATTTTATCGAAAAATTAAGAATCTTAAATAGTTTATTATTTTAATAAATGCTCAAAATGGTGTCCATTATTCTCGATGCATAGGCGAACTCTTTCTTGAAATGAGTGCTGAACTCTGGATAACATATTTTGCGGTATGGAACGAAACGCATTTCTTATTCGTACTTTCATATCCTGAGGTATCGTTGAACAATACTTTTGATATATCCCCATAAAAAATAGTCGGGACTTGTAAGGTCCGGAGACCTGGCTGGCCAGTTCTGTGAACCTCCTCGTCCTATCCATCTATTTGGAAATTGTCGATCTAACTCGTTTCTAACACGTCTATCAAAGTGTGCAGGAGCACCATCTAGCTGCATCCACATCCGTTGACGAATATTAATAGGTACACTTTCCAACAGCACAGGCAAATTATCCCTAATAAATCCGAGAAACATGACACCGTTTAAGTGACCATCAAAAAAGTAAGGACCTACTACTTGCGTTCCAATTATTTCACCCCACACATTAACAGACCATCTGAGCTGGTGATCAAGGGTTCTGAAAATATTAGGGTTTTCGTCACTGTAATAGTGAAAGTTATGTCTGTTAACTAATCCGTTGTTATGAAAAGTTGACTCATCGGAAAAAGCACGTAATCAAAAAAATATCTTCATCACCAAACTTTTTTCAAAGCCCATAAATTTTCAACGGCATATCGATTCAGAATGTTGATTTAGTATATGCTCATAATTTCAAGACGTTCTCATGAAAAAATATTTCCGAAAATCGAACAAAGTTAACCCATGAAATTCACCAAAAAACGAAATCGTCCTATTTCCTTCAGATTAAAGCCGAATGTAGAAAACATCATGGAAATTCCAAAAATATGTACTTCTATTAGTGTATGACCCTTCATTTCAAATTTAAATAATTAGATGGATGTTTCATTTCAAATATAGGTAGTGTATGGATCCTTTATTTAGTTTAGTTTAAGGGGCGTATCTCAATTAGAGTAATTTCGCAAACGGCATTCGATTCAGAATGGTTGATTTAGTATATGCTCATAATTTCAAGACGTTAAACGAAATGTCTATTGCCTTCAGATTAAAGCCGAATGTAGAAAACATCATGGAATTCCAAAATATGTACTTCAGTAGTATGAGCTTCATTTCAAATTTGTTCATTTCAAATTAGGTAGTGTGATCTTATTTAGTTTTAGTTTGAAGTGGTCGTATCTCAAGAACGAAAAGAGTTAGAGTAATTTCGCAAACGGCATTCGATTCAGAATGGTTGATTTAGATATGCTCATAATTTCAAACGTTTCTCAGAAAAAATTTCTGAAAAATCGAACAAAGGTTAACCCATGAAATTCACAAAAAACGAAATCGTCCTATTGCCTTCAGATTAAAGCCGAATGTAGAAAACATCATGGAGATTCCAAAATATGTACTTCAGTAGTGTATGACCCTTATTTCAAATTTAAATAATAAATGGATGTTTATTTTGCAAAAGCATTCGATTCGGAATGGTTGATTTAGTACATGCTCATTATTTCAAGACAATTGCCCAAGAAACAAAGATTCATAAAAATCGCGTGTGAGATGGGCTTTAGTTACGTGGGAGGGACTTCAGTTCACGCGTAGGCTTCAGGTCGCGTGTGAGACGGGCTTTAGTACACGTGTGAGAGGGGATTTAGTTCACGTGTGGAAACAGCCTTTAGTTCTCGTGTGAGACGGGCTTTAGTTTATATTTAGTTGGAAGTGGTCGTATCTCAAGAACGAAAAGAGTTAGAGTAATTTCGCGAACGGCATTCGATTCAGAATGGTTGATTCAGTATGTGCTCATAATTTCAAGACGATTCTCAGAAAAAAAATATTTGTCGAAAAAATCGCACAAGACCCAAGAAATTCACATAAAAAACGAAATCGTCCCATTGTCTTCAGATTAAAGCAGAATGTAGAAAACATCATGGAGATTCCAAAAATATGTACTTCAGTAGTGTATGACCCTTCATTTCGAATTTAGATAGTATATGAATCTTTCATTTCAAATATAGGTAGTGTATGGATCCTTTATTCCAGTTTTGGTTGAAAGTGGGTCGTATCTCAAGAACGAGAAGAGTTAGAGTAATTGTGCGAAAAGCATTCGATTCGGAATGGTTGATTCAGTATATACTCATGATTTCAAGACAATTTACCAAGAAACAAAGATTTATTGAAAAATCGCGTGTGAGATGGGCTTTAGTTTACGTGTGAGAGGGACTTTAGTTCACGTGTGAGAGGTTTTAGGTTGCGTGTGAGACGGGCTTTAGTTCACGTGTGAGAGGGGATTTAGTTCACGTGTGGAAACAGCCTTTAGTTCTCGTGTGAGACTGGCTTCAGTTTATATTTAGTTGGAAGTGGTCGTATCTCAAGAACGAAAAGAGTTAGAGTAATTTCGCGAGCGGCATTCGATTCAGAATGGTTGATACAGTATGTGCTCATAATATCAAGACAATTCTCAGAAAAAAAAAAAAAAAAATATTAAAGCAGAATGTAGAAAACATCATGGAGATTCCAAAAATATGTACTTTAGTAGTGTATGACCCTTCATTTCGAATTTAGATAATATATGAATCTTTCATTTCAAATATAGGTAGTGTATGGATCCTCAATTTTAGTTTCTGTTGGAAGTGGGTCGTATTTCAAGAACGAGAAGAGTCAGAGTAATTCTGCGAACGGCATTCGATTCAGAATGGTTGATTTGGTATATTCTTATAATTTCAAGAGAATTCTCAAAAAAAAATATTGACAAAAAAACGAATTAGTTCTATTGCCTTCAAATCAGAAGCAGAATGTAGAAAACATCATGGGGATTTTGTCACAACACTAATGACATTATTATAAAAATACCTGAATAAAATTTACTCAGCGTATCGAAACGGCTAGATGACATTCAAAATAAGAGCTTATATTTTCATTATTATTAGCATGACCTTTTATAGATCTCTACGGGCTGATTCCGAATCAATACAAGTTTTGTAATTTATTGCAAAAGAAACTTCATCATTCATTTCTAAGGTAGGTAATAAATGGATCTTTTATTTCTATGTAGGTAGTGTATGGAACCTTTATTTCAAATTGAGGTAGTGTATGGCTCCTTTATTTCAAATATAAGTAGTTTAAGGATCAATAAAACGTTATGGTCTGATATATATCGAAATTTTAGGATTTTTAACTATTGTGCCAGGATTGGTAAATGTATAGCTATCTACTGATTTTGTTTAATGTTCATAGTTGTATGGATGTATTGGTTGAAAATCAGGTTGTTTATATTTTTTCTGTGGACATACTTGTCATTGGAGGTGAAACACTCGTTGAAATTACTAATTTTATTATTGAAAATAAACAACTGTTATTTTTATAGTAATTTGATTTATAAAACTTGCTTCAATCGCAATAGTACTCTCTCTGAAATGAGGTCCCTATTAAGTATTAATTTAGGAATATTTTAAAAGTCTGATTTTGTTTATGCATTATTTTAAGAATATGACTTCAGCAAATTTGCCCATAAACTTACATAACTACTGATCCGAATATTTTATTTTCCCGAGTATCCTAAATTAATTCAATGGTATAACTTGACTATAATTGGTATGACGAAAAAGTGACACAATCTTTCACACTGGAATTGAATTTTGTCGAATTTTTCTTGTAAAAGTGTTGATGGACTTAAATGAATGCAATTTTCTTTACCGTCATCTTTTATCGAGTAATCAAACAAGAAACGCAAAGTTGAATGGACTCAAAATGAAGAATATTCTCTCTACCGCCATCTTTTATCGAGTAGTCAAACTAAACTTAAAACGCGATGTCGATTGGACTCAAAATGGATGCTATTTTCTCTACCGCCATCTTTTGTCGAATAGTCAAGCTCGAAGTCGGATGGACTTAAAATGGACTCTATTCTCTCTACCGCCATCTTTTATCGAGTAGTCAAACTACACTGAAAACGCGATGTCGATTGGACTCAAAATGGATACTATTTTCTCTACCGCCAGCTTTTGTCGAATAGTCAAACTCGAAGTCGAATGGACTCTATTCTCTCTACCGCCATATTTTATCGAGTAGTCTAACTAAACTGAAAACTCCGAAGTTGGAAGTGGGGCTCTAAATATTTCAAATTCAGCTATTGAGGTATTTAATGAAATGAAATTAAATTGATGCAGGAACTTATCGAGAATATACCTCCACGGATATTTTTCAGCTACTTACTTGAAAATGACCGAAAAACAAAAATAGGAAGTCAGATTTAATGTTTTTCCAGTTTTTAGGAATTTTTGGGACTAGGAGTTGGAAGTAGGGCGTATTTCGAGAACGAAAAGAGTTAGAGTAATTCAGCGAACGACATTCGATTCAGAATGGTTGATTTGGTATATGCTCATAATTTCAAGACCTGAAAAAAAAAAGATTTCTCGAAAAAATCGCACAAGGACCCCTAAAATTCAAAAAAAAACGAAATGTTCGATCGCCTTCAGGGAAGAAGCAGAATGTAGAAAACATCATGGGGATTCTAAAAATATGTACTTCATTTCAAATTTAGATGATATATGGATTTTTCATTTCATATATAGGTAGTGCATAGATCCTTTATTTCAGTTTCAGTTGGAAGTGGGTCGTATCTCAAGAACGAGAAGAGTTAGAGTAATTCTGCGAAAAGCATTCGATTCGGAATGGTTGATATGCTCATAACTTCAAGACAATTGTTCAAGAAACAAAGAGAGGTGGAGGTGGAGGTGGAGGTGGAGGTGGAGGTGGAGGTGGAGGTGGAGGTGGAGGTGGAGGGGGAGGCGGAGGCGGAGGCGGAGGCGGGAGGCGAAGGCGAAGGCGAAGGCGAAGGCGAAGGCGAAGGCGAAGGCGAAGGCGAAGGCGAAGGCGATTTATCATCGAATGATCATTTGAATGAATTTATCATCGAATGAATAATTTATCGAATGAATGATCACGAATTGAATAATTTAATGAATTTATCACGAATGAATGAATTAGAATAATCATGAATATGAATGAATGAATGGAATTTATATCGAATTTAGATCATCGATCACGAATATCATGAATAATATCATTGAATAATGAATATCACGAATTTGAATGAATTATTTGAATGATGAATATCATTGAATGAATGAATACGAATATTTATCATCATTTAGATTTAATGAATAATGAATGATCATTTGAATCATTTATCATTTATCATTTGAATACGAATACGAATACGAATATCATGAATGATATCCATCACGAATACGAATGAATACGAATACGAATATTATCATGAATACGAATACGAATTATCACGATGAATTTGAATATTATCATATCATTTATCATTTAGAATATTTATCATTTAATGAATACGAATAATGAATGAATATGAATAATGAATTTGAATGAATGAATACGAATGAATAATACGAATGAATGATATCGAATTTAGATCATTTGAATTAGTCATTTTAGATCATTTATCATTTAGGTCAATATCATTTAATACGAATACGAATACGAATATTTTATCATTTCTAGGTCAATGAATACGAATACGAATACGAATACGAATAATGAATCATTTTAGATCAATAATACGAATATTTATCAATGAATACGAATACGAATGAATACGAATACGAATACGAATAATGAATATCATTTATCATTTAATGAATATTTAATGAATACGAATACGAATACGAATACGAATATCACGAATGAATAATGAATACGAATACGATGAATACGAATAATGAATACGAATACGAATACGAATACGAATACGAATATGACATGAATATTTAGGGTCATTTAATACGAATAGTCATTTACTATCATTTAGTCATTATCACGAATACGAATATTTAGGTCATTTATCATTTAGTCATTTAGAATACGATGAATAATGAATATTTAATAGACAATTTAGTCACGAATAATTTAATACGAATACGAATACGAATAATATCATGAATACGAATAATGAATAATATCATTACGAATACGAATATGAATAATATCATGATATGATATGATGATATGATATGATAAGGATATGATATGATATGATATGATATGATATGATACGATATGGATATGATGATGATGATATGATGATACGATGATGATATGATATGATACGATATGATATGATATGATATGATACGGATATGATTATCATGAATATCATTTTATCACGAATGAATACGAATACGAATGAATACGAATACGAATAATAATGAATATTTAATTAGTCATTTAATACGAATGAATACGAATACGAATACGAATACGAATAATGAATACGAATATGAATACGAATACGAATACGAATAATATTTAATACGAATACGAATACGAATTAGTCATTGAATACGAATAATGAATACTTTAACAATACGAATGAATACGAATACGAATACGAATACGAATACGAATAATAATGAAATAATGTTTATCAATAAATACGAAGGCTTAGTCATGAATGAATTTAGTCATTTAGTCACGAATACTTAGTCATTTAGTCATTTGAATGAATACGAATACGAATATTTTATCACGAATACTTTGAATGAATAATGAATACGAATATTTAGCCATTTACGAATAATGAATGAATACCAATACGAAATGTTTACGAATACTAATACGAATAATGAATACGAATACGAATACGAATACGAATGGCTTAGGTCATTTAGCGAATAATGTGAATATGAATATGACAATGAATACGAATGAATACGAATAATGAGTCATGAAGGCGAATACGAATAAATACGAATACGAATACGACTACCGCTTAATGCTTAGTCACGAATACGAATACGAGCTTAATACGAATATGAATATTAGTCAATAATACGAATACGAATACGAATACGAATAATACGAATAAGAATACGAAATACGAATGGGCTTGAATACGAATACGGAATAATACGAATACGAATTAATAATGAATATCACGAATAGCGAATACGAAATGAATACGAATATTAGTTTAATACGAATACGAATTTAGTCATGGAATACGAATATTTAGTCATGAACATGAATAAGAACATGAATAATAATACCAAATAATACGAAGAAATGCCAATAATACAATACGAATATTTAGCTTAATGGCTTAATACAATAATATTAATACGAATACGAATACGAATAATAGCTATTACGGCCATGAATACGAATACGAATAATATGAATACGAATACGAAGGCTTAGCTAGTCATGAATAATGAATAATAGCTTAGGTCATGAATACGAATACGAAGGGCGAATACGAATGGGCGAATACGAAGGGCGAAGGAATATGAATATTAATAACGTTAGTTGCCGTTGAATAAGCGAAGGCGAATGCATTAGCCATTAGCTGGCTTAATACGAATACGAATACGCATACAAATGCTACGAATACGAATATTTAGGCTACGAATAGCTTAGCTTAGTCACGAATAGCGAATAGCGAATACAATACAATGCCACAGCGAATATGAATACGAAGCATTACGAATAGCGAAGGCTTACGAATATGAATACGAATATGAATGCTTAGCTTAGCGCTAAATGAATAATAACATGAATAGCGAATACGAATAATGAAGGCTTAGTCATGAATACGCCAGCCACGAATAATGCATGGCGAATACGGCCACGCTTAATACGAAATGAATACGGCTGGCTGGCGAAGGCGAATACGAAGGCGAATACACGAATAATAATACGAATACGAATAGCTTTAGCCATTAGTCACGAATACGAATAATGCATGAATAATAGCGAAATGGCTTTAACATGCATTACGAATAGCGATGGGATGGACGATGATGGATGTGAGCGGATGATGATGATGACGTGATGGATGGAGCGATGATGATGATGACGAGCCGAGCCGAGCGGATGATGAGCCGGAGCGATGATGATGGGATGGATGAGCGGAGCTGAGCGGATGCCGGATGATGGAGCGATGATGGTTTCGTGAGCGGAGCGTGATGACCTCCGGTTGCGAACGTCTATATCCTGAAACCACGACCGTTACCCCTTTCTTTTAAACACTAATCGATCCGCGATATCGATTCCAGAGCCGTTAAACCCAATAGAACCCGTTAATCCGAAACGTCGAACATTAACCACGAACTAACGCAGGTTATCCCAACGAGGATTTGCGTTCCACGACCATTACGGCACACCTTGGATTTTTCTGGGGTACCTTAAACGAAGGTTTACGCCACCGAACTCCGACAATATTGACGTTTAAAATCAACGTATTGTGCAGAATGTGAGGTATTTCCGCGACACATTTGCAAAAGTAGAGAAGAGTTTAAAAATAGGTTTATTCACCGTCAGTAGTAATAGAGGTCCTTTCGAGCAATTTCTTTAGTAGATACTGATTCTTAAATCCGTAATTAATTCATACTGAATGGAATTTAAATTTTAATGTTTACTAATGAGCCATTAAAACTGCCATAAACACAAAACAAAATTAGTATCATTGAATCTGTTTTTTCGATACCTTTTAAAAGAGGTGTCGCTTGCCGTAGGGTTCCATTTAAAATTATTGGTCACAATGGCCTTGTGACGTCATCTTTGACGATTTCGTCATCTGTCATCGCTAGTAGCAAAGTTTACAACCTTTAATATTCAGTTTCCAAACTTCACTTGTTTAGGTATAATCATTGTCTATATATCTTTAGACAATGGTATAATCATTGTCTAAAGATTTAGACAATGGTATAATCGCTCCAAAAATAAGAGGGGTGGAGGGGACTTTTGAGAAGCACTGTAGATTGAGTTCATCTGCTGAGGGAGAGATGGCAATATCGCAAAAATATGAAAAAGTAATTTTTTCCCTAAATGCTTTTCATACGTGCAAGTCAATTGGCAGACTTTGAAGGAACGTGAGTATTGAAGTATTGCCGAATTTTATAACTGAAACACAATTCGTAGTGAAAATGGCATATTAATAAAATTTACGCATCGATGGATCGAGTCTCACAAATAACGTTTCTATAAGAGGTCAAATGAGCCTTTTTCACCTTAAAAAAGTGAGAAATTTGTGTATTTGATAATTGTTTTTTTTTGTATTGCTGTCTAGTGTGGAAAGAGGGAAATTTCCAGAATTCAGTAGTTCAAAAGATAGAAACCTTTCGAAGTTCCTTCTCGTTCTATAGATTGAGTTCATCTGCTGAGGGAAAGATGGCAATATCGAAAAAATATGAAAAAATCATTTTTCACCTAAAAACCATTGGATACCAATGCTTTTTATAAGTGAATGTCGATTAGCAGACTTTGAGGGCTCGTGAGTATTGCATTATTGCCGGATTTTATAACTGAAATACAATTCGTAGTGAAAATGGAATATTAATAAAATTAGTAGAGCATTCTCTAAATCTTCCCATCGAATGGATCGAGTCTCAAAAATAACGTTTATTTGAGAGGTCAAATGATCCTTTTTCGCCTTCAAAAAGTGAGAAATTTGTGTATTTGAAAAATGGTTTTTGACTGTACTGCCATCTAGTGTGAAAACAGGTAAGTTTCCAGGAGTCAGTAGACCAAAAGATAGGAACCTTTCTAAGTTCCTTCTCGTACTATAGATTGAGTTCATCTGCTGAGGGAGAGATGGCAATATCGAAAAAATATAAAAAATCATTTTTTCCCTAAAAACCATTGGATACCAATACCAATGCTTGTTATACGTGGAAGTCGCTTGGCTTTGAAGGAACGTGAGTATTGCATTATTGCCGAATTTTATGACAAACACAATTCGTAGTGAAAAAGGAATATTAATAGCAGTAGTGGATCATTCTCTAAATTTTCGCATTCAATGGATCGAGTCTCACGAATAACGTTTCTATAAGAGGTCAAATGACCCTTTTTCGCCATTAAAAAGTGAGAAATTTGTGTATTTGAAAAATTGTTTTTTCTGTACTGCCAACTAGTGTGAATACAGGAAAGTTTTCAGAAGTCACTAAACCAAAATATAGAAACCTTTCAAAGTTCCTTCTTGTACTATAGAGTGAGTTCATCTGCTGAGGGAAAGATGGCAATATCGAAAAAATATGAAAAAATAATTTTTTTCCTAAAAACCATTGGATACCAGTGCTTTTTATATGTGAAAGTCATTGAGCAGACTTTGAAGGAATGTGCGTATTGCAGAATTGCCGAATTTTATAACTGAAACACAATTCGTATTGAAAATGGAATATTAATAAAAGTAATAAATCATTCTCTCAATTTTTTATGCGAATGGATCGAGCTCAAAAAAATTTATATTAAGTATCAACATAACGTTTCTATAGATAGATAGATAGATATCTTTATTCATCTTTTAAAGTAATCACAGACAACAGTAAGTATTACTTATCAGACTAGTCAAAAAGGAAAAGAATCATAATGTAAAACACTAACATTCACTCTCACTAACACTGTCAGTCAAAAAATAAATTGACATAATCAAAACATATTGAATAAGATAAAATCCAAAAAAAAATTTTACCTAATAAAAAATTAAAAAATTCAAATTGAAACTTATGAAAGTTCGGAATTGAGCCAAATATATTTACAAAGTGATTATAACAAGCAATACCTTGATATATGTATGAGTCTTGACCAACACTCAGTCTTGAGAATGGTAGTCGTAAATTGTGTCCTTTACGGGTATTGTAATGATGAATCATGTTGTTCTTTACATAGTTAGATTCTTCATTTTTATTTTTGTTGTAATTAGATATATATAGAGACACGGTAGAGTTAGGATTTTAAGATTAATAAATATTTGTTTGCAATGTTCTTGGGAGGTGCTTTCACCATACACCTAACAATGTTTTTCTGCATAACAAAACTTTTGTGTGTGAGCTGAATTACCCCAAAATATCAATCCATAACTTAAAATTGAGTGTACAAGACCATAGTATGCTGTTTTAAGAACATTCAGCGAGACTGTCTCCCTTAGTTGTCTTAAAAGGAAAGCAATGCGGCTCAGTCTGGAAATTACGTTTTCTGTGTGTTTTTCCCATGTCATTTTTTTGTCGACAATTAGGCCTAGAAATTTTATATTGTTAACTTCTGCAATTGACTTGTGATTGACTTTTATTAGAGTACTGTAATCCAGAGAGACATTTTTTTGTTGGAATAGCATGTGAAATGTTTTATTAGTGTTGACCAAAAGACCGTTATGTGTGCACCATTGGTAGAATTCATGTGCAACTATATTTGATAAATTTACGGAGTTCAGAAGTGCTTCATTAGATACCAGTTGATTGGTGTCATCGGCATAAATGATTGTATTGTTAGCGGTATTGCAAGTATATTGAATATCAGCCATGAATAATATAAAAAACAATGGACCGAGAATTGAACCCTGTGGCACTCCCATCTGTATCTTTGCTGATCTGACTGACTAAGGTTATAAACAACAATTTGTGTTCTGTTTCCCAGATAGTTTGCTACCCAATCATTAGCGACACCCCGCACTCCAAATCGGTAAAGTTTTTCCAAAAGCAGATTGTGATTTACTGTATCAAAAGCTCTTGTAAGATCGAAATATAGAGCAATAGGAGTTTGTTTGTTGTTAAGGTAATTGTAAATACTATTGCAGAATGCGTCTAAAGCACTTTCAGTGGACCTTTTTTTTCTGAAGCCGTGTTGATGGTCTGGTAGGATATTTTTCTCTTCTAGAAAATTACTCAGTCTTGTACTATAAGCATAATCAATAACTAACTTTGTAAATTGGGATTGTAAGCTGATATTTCTATAATTGCACACATCATTTCTTGATCCCTTGTTTTTATATATTGGAATTGACTTAGATATTTTCAATGTATCAGGATATTTACCTGTGTAAAAGGAGATATTTATAATATCTGAAAGAGGAAAGTTTATAATGTCACTGACGATTAACAAACATTTCCCATTTATATCATCAATACCAGCTGCATGTTTTTTTGCAGTCTTTTCTATAATACCTTTGACATCCTGAGGTGTACATGGATGTAGAAAGAACGTGTGATTGATAAATTGGGACAATCTCAATTCAATTGATTCCCTAGTATTTGATTCATTTTTCATTTCTTTTATGATTTTCCAACTTTCTCGACTAACATTTGTTGCTTTATTTATTCTTTCCTCATTATATCTCGTTTGACATCATATAAAAGGTCAAATGAGCCTTTTTCGGCTTTAAAAAGTGAAAAATTTGTGTATTTGAAAAATGTTTTTTTTCGTACTGCCATCTAGTGTGAAAACAGGAAAGTTTCCAGAAATCAGTAGACCAAAAGATAGAAACCTTCCGAAGTTCCTTCTCGTACTATAGATTGAGTTCATCTGCTGAGGGAGAGATGGCAATATCGTTGAAATATGAAAAAATATTTTTTTTTCCCAAAAACCATTGGAGACCAATGCTTTTTATACGTGAAAGTCAGTAAACAGACTTTGAAGGAACGTGCGTATTGCAGAATTGCCGAATTTTATAACTGAAACACAATTCGTATTGAAAATGGAATATTAATGAAAGTTATAGATCTTATCTCAATTTTCTCATCGAATGGTTCGAGTCTCAAAAAAAACGTTTCTATGAGAGGTCAAATGAGCCTTTTCGCCTTTAAAAGTGAAAAATTTGTGTATTTGAAAAATGGTTTTGTTCGTACTGTCATCTAGTGTGAAAACAGGAAAGTTTTCAGAAATCAGTAGACCAAAAGATAGAAACCTTCCGAAGTTCCTTCTCGTACTATAGATTGAGTTCATCTGCTGAGGGAGAGATGGCAATATCGTTGAAATATGAAAAAATATTTTTTTTTTCCCAAAAACCATTGGAGACCAATGCTTTTTATACGTGAAAGTCAGTAAACAGACTTTGAAGGAACGTGCGTATTGCAGAATTGCCGAATTTTATAACTGAAACACAATTCGTATTGAAAATGGAATATTAATGAAAGTTATAGATCTTATCTCAATTTTCTCATCGAATGGTTCGAGTCTCAAAAAAAACGTTTCTATGAGAGGTCAAATGAGCCTTTTTCGCCTTTAAAAAGTGAAAAATTTGTGTATTTGAAAAATGGTTTTGTTCGTACTGTCATCTAGTGTGAAAACAGGAAAGTTTTCAGAAATCAGTAGACCAAAAGATAGAAACCTTCCGAAGTTCCTTCTCGTACTATAGATTGAGTTCATCTGCTGAGGGAGAGATGGCAATATCGTTGAAATATGAAAAAATATTTTTTTTTTCCCAAAAACCATTGGAGACCAATGCTTTTTATACGTGAAAGTCAGTAAACAGACTTTGAAGGAACGTGCGTATTGCAGAATTGCCGAATTTTATAACTGAAACACAATTCGTATTGAAAATGGAATATTAATGAAAGTTATAGATCTTATCTCAATTTTCTCATCGAATGGTTCGAGTCTCAAAAAAAACGTTTCTATGAGAGGTCAAATGAGCCTTTTCGCCTTTAAAAAGTGAAAAATTTGTGTATTTGAAAATGGTTTTGTTCGTACTGTCATCTAGTGTGAAAACAGGAAAGTTTTCAGAAATCAGTAGACCAAAAGATAGAAACCTTCGAAGTTCCTTCTCGTACTATAGATTGAGTTCATCTGCTGAGGGAGAGATGGCAATATCGTTGAAATATGAAAAAATATTTTTTTTTCCCAAAAACCATTGGAGACCAATGCTTTTTATACGTGAAAGTCAGTAAACAGACTTTGAAGGAACGTGCGTATTGCAGAATTGCCGAATTTTATAACTGAAACACAATTCGTATTGAAAATGGAATATTAATGAAAGTTATAGATCATTCTCTCAATTTTCTCATCGAATGGTTCGAGTCTCAAAAAAAACGTTTCTATGAGAGGTCAAATGAGCCTTTTCGCCTTTTAAAAGTGAAAAATTTGTGTATTTGAAAATGGTTTTGTTCGTACTGTCATCTAGTGTGAAAACAGGAAAGTTTTCAGAAATCAGTAGACCAAAAGATAGAAACCTTCCGAAGTTCCTTCTCGTACTATAGATTGAGTTCATCTGCTGAGGGAGAGATGGCAATATCGTTGAAATATGAAAAAATATTTTTTTTTCCCAAAAACCATTGGAGACCAATGCTTTTTATACGTGAAAGTCAGTAAACAGACTTTGAAGGAACGTGCGTATTGCAGAATTGCCGAATTTTATAACTGAAACACAATTCGTATTGAAAATGGAATATTAATGAAAGTTATAGATCTTATCTCAATTTTCTCATCGAATGGTTCGAGTCTCAAAAAAAACGTTTCTATGAGAGGTCAAATGAGCCTTTTTCGCCTTTAAAAAGTGAAAAATTTGTGTATTTGAAAAATGGTTTTGTTCGTACTGTCATCTAGTGTGAAAACAGGAAAGTTTTCAGAAATCAGTAGACCAAAAGATAGAAACCTTCCGAAGTTCCTTCTCGTACTATAGATTGAGTTCATCTGCTGAGGGAGAGATGGCAATATCGTTGAAATATGAAAAAATATTTTTTTTTTCCCAAAAACCATTGGAGACCAATGTTTTTTATACGTGAAAGTCAGTAAACAGACTTTGAAGGAACGTGCGTATTGCAGAATTGCCGAATTTTATAACTGAAACACAATTCGTATTGAAAATGGAATATTAATGAAAGTTATAGATCATTCTCTCAATTTTCTCATCGAATGGTTCGAGTCTCAAAAAAAACGTTTCTATGAGAGGTCAAATGAGCCTTTTCCTTTAAAAGTGAAAATTTGTTTTGAAAAATGGTTTTTTCTACTGTCATCTAGTGTGAAAACAGGAAAGTTTTCGAAATCAGTAGACCAAAATAGAAACCTCAAGTTCTTCTCGTACTATAGATTGAGTTCATCTGCTGAGGAGAGATGGCAATATCGTTGAAATATGAAAATTTTTTTCCCAAAACCATTGGAACAATGCTTTTATACGTGAAAGTCAGTAAACAGACTTTGAAGGAACGTGCGTATTGCAGAATTGCCGAATTTTATAACTGAAACACAATTCGTATTGAAAATGGAATATTAATGAAAGTTATAGATCTTTTCAATTTTCTCATCGAATGGTTCGAGTCTCAAAAAACGTTTCTATGAGAGGTCAATGAGCCTTTTCGCCTTTAAAAGTGAAAAATTTGTGTATTTGAAAATGGTTTTGTTCGTACTGTCATCTAGTGTGAAAACAGGAAAGTTTTCGAAATCAGTAGACCAAAAGATAGAAACCTTCAAGTTCCTTCTCTACTATAGATTGAGTTCATCTGCTGAGGGAGATGGCAATATCGTTGAAATATGAAAAATATTTTTTTCCAAAACCATTGGAGACCAATGTTTTATACGTGAAAGCAGTAAACAGACTTTGAAGGAACTGCGATTGCAGAATTGCCGATTTATAACTGAAACACAATTCGTATTGAAATGGAATATTAATGAAAGTATAGATCATTCTCAATTTTCTCATCGAATGGTTCGAGTCTCAAAAAACGTTCTATGAGAGGTAAATGAGCCTTTTCGCCTTTAAAAGTGAAAAATTTGTGTATTTGAAAAATGGTTTTTTCGTCTGTCATCTAGTGTAAAACAGGAAAGTTTCCAGAAATCAGTAGACAAAAATAGAAACCTTCAAGTTCCTTCTCGTACTATAGATTGATTCATCTGCTGAGGGAGATGGCAATATCGTTGAAATATGAAAAATATTTTTTCCCAAAACCATTGAGACCAATGCTTTTTATACGTGAAAGTCAGTAAACAGACTTTGAAGGAACGTGCGTATTGCAGAATTGCCGAATTTTATAACTGAAACACAATTCGTATTGAAAATGGAATATTAATGAAAGTTATAGATCATTCTCTCAATTTTCTCATCGAATGGTTCGAGTCTCAAAAAAAACGTTCTATGAGAGGTCAAATGAGCCTTTTTCGCCTTTAAAAAGTGAAAAATTTGTGTATTTGAAAAATGGTTTTTTCGTGCTGTCATCTAGTGTGAAAACAGGAAAGTTTCCAGAAATCAGTAGACCAAAAGATAGAAACCTTCCGAAGTTCCTTCTCGTACTATAGATTGAGTTCATCTGCTGAGGGAGAGATGGCAATATCGTTGAAATATGAAAAAATATTTTTTTTTCCCAAAAACCATTGGAGACCAATGCTTTTTATACGTGAAAGTCAGTAAACAGACTTTGAAGGAACGTGCGTATTGCAGAATTGCCGAATTTTATAACTGAAACACAATTCGTATTGAAAATGGAATATTAATGAAAGTTATAGATCATTCTCTCAATTTTCTCATCGAATGGTTCGAGTCTCAAAAAAAACGTTTCTATGAGAGGTCAAATGAGCCTTTTTCGCCTTTAAAAAGTGAAAAATTTGTGTATTTGAAAAATGGTTTTGTTCGTACTGTCATCTAGTGTGGAAACAGGAAAGTTTCCAGAAATCAGTAGACCAAAAGATAGAAACCTTCCGAAGTTCCTTCTCGTACTATAGATTGAGTTCATCTGCTGAGGGAGAGATGGCAATATCGTTGAAATATGAAAAAATATATTTTTTTTCCCAAAAACCATTGGAGACCAATGCTTTTTGTACGTGAAAGTCAGTAAACAGACTTTGAAGGAACGTGCGTATTGCAGAATTGCCGAATTTTATAACTGAAACACAATTCGTATTGAAAATGGAATATTAATGAAAGTTATAGATCATTCTCTCACTTTTCTCATCGAATGGATCGAGTCTCAAAAATAATGTTTCTATGAAAGGTCAAATGAGCCTTTTTCGGCATTAAAAAGTGAAAAATTTGTGAATTTGAAAAATGGTTTTTTTTTCGTAGTGCCATCTAGTGTGAAAACAGGAAAGTTTTCAGAAATCAGTAGACCAAAAGATAGAAACCTTTCGGAGTTCCTTCTCGTACTATAGATTGAGTTCATCTGCTGAGGGAGAGATGGCAATATCGTTAAAATATGAAAAAATAATTTTTTTCCTAAAAACCATTGGATACCAGTGCTTTTTATATGTGAAAGTCATTAAGCAGACTTTGAAGGAATGTGCGTATTGCAGAATTCCCGAATTTTATAACTGAAACACAATTCGTATTGAAAATGGAATATTAATAAAAGTAATAAATCATTCTCTCAATTTTTTTATCGAATGGATCGAATCTCAAAAAAAACGTTTCTATAAAAGGTCAAATGAGCCTTTTTCGGCTTTAAAAAGTGAAAAATTTGTGTATTTGAAAAATGTTTTTTTTCGTACTGCCATCTAGTGTGAAAACAGGAAAGTTTCCAGAAATCAGTAGACCAAAAGACAGAAACCTTCCGAAGTTCCTTCTTGTACTATAGATTGAGTTCATCTGCTGAGGGAGAGATGGCAATATCGAAAAAATATGAAAAAATAATTTTTTTCCTAAAAACCATTGGATACCAGTGCTTTTTATATGTGAAAGTCATTGAGCAGACTTTGAAGGAATGTGCGTATTGCAGAATTGCCGAATTTTATAACTGAAACACAATTCGTATTGAAAATGGAATATTAATAAAAGTAGTAGATCATTCTCTCAATCTTCTCATCGAATGGATCGAGTCTTAAAAATAACATTCCTATGGAGGTCAAATGAACCTTTTTCGCCTTTAAAATGTGAAAAATTTGTGTATTTGAAAAATGTTTTTTTCGTACTGCCATCTATTGTGGAAACAGGAAAGTTTCCAGAAATCAGTAGACGAAAAGATAGAAACCTTTCGAAGTTCCTCTTGTACTATAGATTGAGTTCATCTGCTGAGGAAAAGATGGCAATCGCGAAAAAACATGAAAACAATTTTTTTTTCCTTAAAACTATTGGATACCAATTGGATACTTTGAATGGACGTGATGAGTATTGCATTATTGTCGAATTCTATTTCTGAAATACAAATCGTTATGAAAATAGAATATTGATAAAATCAGTAAAGCATCCTCTCAATTTTCCCATCGAATGGATTCGAGTCTCAAAAATAATGTTTCCATAAAAGGTCAAAATAGGCTTTTTCGCCTTTAGAAAGTGAAAAATTATGATATTTGTAAATTGTTCTGCCACCTAGTGTGGAAACAGGAAAGTTTCCAGAAGACAGTAGACGTAGACCAAAAGATAGGAACCTTTCGAGTTCCTTCTCGTACTATAGATTGAGTTCATCTGCTGAGGGAGAGATGGCAATATCGATAAAATATGAAAAAATCATTTTTTTCCTAAAAACCATTGGATACAAATGCTTTTCATACGTGAAAGTCAATCAGCAGACTTTGAGGGAATGTGTGTATTGCAGAATTGCCGAATTTTATAACTGAAACACAATTCGTAGTGAAAATGAAATATTAATAAAAGTAGTAGATCATTCTCTCAATTTTCGCATCGAATGGATCGATTCTCAAAAATTACGTTTCTATAAGAGGTCAAATGAGCCTTTTTCGCCTTTAAAAAGTGAGTTTTTTTCTGTACTGCCATCTAGTGTGACAACAGGAATGTTTTCAAAAGTCAGTAGACTAAAAGCTTAACTAGTGGAAGAGAGATGGCCAAATTGATGAAATATAAAAAGTTTTATTACAGAATAATATGTGTTCTGTGAGTTCTATTTGACAGCTACCTAACCTAAATGCAAATGTTCCAAAAGTAAAAAAAACTTGTTTTTGTATAATGTATAAGATCTTTGTTGGATGTTATTAATTTTACTCTCCCAGAAACGCTGACTTTGAATATGTTCAAATTCACGAGGTTGTACAACTCTCTTCGACTGATTAGATTCTATGAACCTTACGTGTATAGATTAAATCATTTGAAATGTGATAGTTACCAAATCAAACAGAATTCACATAGAAAGTATGAACGAAAAAGAAAGGAAACTTTCGGATACATCTTACACATACCGCCATTATTTATCACCCTAGGCATAGGCACGGTATTTTGCGATGTGGTAAGGATGGACAGGGATGAGAAACGCTTATTTAAGGCTTGTATGTTTGGCCTAACACATGAAGTCAAAAGGTAGTGAACGAATTTAATGTATTTAAGAAACCTGAGAGACTTCTTACAGATTGATCAAAGAAGGAGCTGATGTGAATAGACGACATGACTTGGGGTGGACACCACTTTTGGTCGCAACGGTAAACGGACGCAGTGATATTGTTGAAATTCTGTTGAATGCAGGCGCAGATCCTAATCTCCCCGATAACTATATCAATGCTAACCGAACCGCCCATGAAAAGGGAATCCATCCTATAGAAGGTACATACAGGGTGACCCAGGGGTGTGTGCAAGCTCCATAACTTTTTTTCTATCTAAGCTATCGACTTTATTTTTTTTAAACAACATTCTTGTAATATTTCAATATACAGGATATCCCAAAATAAGATACACAACTGAGTTCTGTTTTTTTAAACGCAACCCCCATTTTTCTTACATTTTTGGATTCTCCACTAAATTGTCGATATATGGCACCCAGGTTTCTCAGACTTATCTGCAATCGTTTTTGTCTTATGACAATTTATGTGTCAAAATAGCGTCTTGCATAGACTCACAGAAAAATTCATAATAATAATAATAATAATAATAAATCTTTATTTACCAAGAACACTCAAAGTAGGTTTCGTCAAATACAGTTAATACAAACTGACACGTTCATGTATAAATGAGTATGTTTGCTTTTTCATATAATATTGCATATATACTTGTTAAGATAGAGAGTAGATTAAAGCTATGGATATACACTTGGATCGAATAAGTGGTGTGAAGTATCTTGATTAACTGCCAATCATTTGTTATTTGTTATCTAATCCTAGGTTGGAAATGACAGTACCCTTTAGTAGCTAATTTATTGCATGAATTCTGCAAGATTATAAAACATTTTTCTACTAAGTATTCTTTTAATGCTTTTCTGAATGCTTGATATGATTTTAAACTCTTTATATTTTCCGAGTTTATTGAAAACTTCTGACCTGCATAGTTTGGTGATTTTTAAATTTACTGAGGTTGCATTTAGTGAGATGTAGCTTTTCAGCATTTCTAGTTTTATAATTATGCACTTGCTATTCTTAAGGAAGTTATTTTCATTTGTGTACATATAACATGATATTTTGAATAGGTAGATGCTTGTTAGGGACAGTATTTTGTTTTTTTCAGGACTGTTCTGCATGAATCTCTGTAGCCCATGTTGAAAATTATTCTTATTATTCTTTTTGCATAGTGAAGACTCTAGAAACATCCGCTGATTGGCCCTAAACGACTATGTTGTAACTCATTCAGATGCTAAGGAGTAGTAAGCTGTTATTAGATTTTCATATCTATTTCCTTCTTCAGGTTCAAGATCGCAGGTTGCTTTTGCAAGTTTGGAACATATATTGTCTATTTCCAGTGTGAAGTGTAGTTTGCTGTCATGACAGTTCCTAGAAATTTTGTGCTGCCTTTGAATTCTATACTGTTTATTGTGGGGGTTATGTCGCTGTTCATATTGGAAAAATAAACACATACCGATTTTGATTTATTTACCATGAGTGAATTTTGTTGACACCAGGATTCAAACTGTTTTGTGATTTTTCCATTTTTAGATCTAATTCTCTTATGGTTGATGCCTCGATTATCACAGAAGTGTCATCAGCGTACATAAAAAATCTGCCCTTCTGTAATATAATCTGGAAGGTCGTTCACAAAATTAAGAATAGAAGTGGCCCCAAGACAGAGCCTTGAGGCACACTCAATATCGACACATTTTTTCGGTTGACAATACTCTTTTATAGACACACTAATTTTTCTGTTGGATATATATGATTCTATCCACTTCAGTAGGTTCCCCTGATCCCTAGTGTTGATAGTTTGTTAAGAAGATACTGATGATTTACGAGTCAAAGGCTGCAGTTAGGTCAAAGAAAACACCAGCTACTTTCCTTCCCGATCTAGATGTTTATAGATAGTCTGAGTAAATTCTATGGTGGCTAGTTCAGTTGATTTTGCTGTTCGAATCCAAATTGAGAAGGGATAGAATATTGTATTTTTCGAGAAAATTGTATAACCTATATGCAATACCTTTTCAGTTAGTTTGGAAAGATGACTGAGTAGTACTATGGGTCTATAGTTTTCGGCTGTTTGTGGATTATTTTTTTATATACTGGGATCACTTTACCAAGCTTTAGATCATCCGAAACTGTGCTAACTCTATAGATTTGTTCAAAAAGAAAGGCTATGGATTCTGATAGTGCCTTTTGCAAAACTTCAATAGTTTGATAGAGATTTCGTCCATGCCCATTGAGTTTTGTTTTTCAAATTGTTTATTATTTGGATTACCTCTGTGCTTGTAAAAGGTTCCAGAAAATTGTATGTTTAATGTTTTGTTTTGGTATTGTGCATGCCAGGGATTTGTTATTTCGAAGTATGTATCTAGTTTTCATGCACAGATGTTGTGAAATAATTCACAAATAAATTACTGATTTCGTAACATCACTTATTATATTATTGTTATGCATCAGATTGATATTATGTTTTGATGTTTTCTTCCCAGCCTGTCATTTACTATTCTCCACAGTTCTTTGCTTTGTTCGATGCAGCATCTATTCTGTTAATATTATCTACCTTTTCAAATCATTTATTCTTTTATTAATGTTCTTCTTGTGTTTTTATAGAATCTATCAAGACTGGATCTTCTGAATTATTTGATATGTAATAAAGAAACTTGAGATCATCAATTTCCTTTGAATCTCTTTACTCGTATTTTATTTCTTTTGTTTTGAAGTGGTTTTTGTTTTGGGCAGCTTACATCTAGAGCCCATTCGAAATGTTCCATAAATACTCTATAGTAATCATTTATATTGTCACTTGAGCACAGATATAGTGAATTGTCTTTATTAAAGTAATGTTGAAAACGCAAACATGTTTTGTTCTGAGAAAGTTCTGATGACTTTTTCATTCTTTACTTCATCTATTTTGCTTGTATAGGGAAGTACAATTTTCAATATTTGTGCTTTGTGATCGCTTATGTGGGCTCAAAACTTCACATTCCTCCTTAACTCCCTCGCTTGTAAATCAACATAGTCAATTGCAGTAATGAGAATTGAAACCATTTCTTCTGTCTCATTCAAGGGTTCATTTATTAGAGACTTCAGACTGAAGGATCTCGAATATATAATTTAACTCTTTGCTGTTTTTATCTCATGCTAGTTTGTCTATATTTAGGTCTCCCATTATTACTTGATATTTGCTCCTCTCAATAATTTCCATTAATGATGTGGATAGATTTAGAAAAAAATTATCAGTAGATCCATCCGAGATCTGTATATGCAAGCAACACATAAGTGTTCATCAATAGACACAGCAACAATCTCGAAATCGAGTTCTATGCAAACTTTCTAACATTAATTTCTTTGCAATTTCCACTTATTTTATTATTTGCATATATTGCAACTCCACCGTGATATGAGCTTTTCTACAAAAGGTAATTTACATTTTCATATCCGTCTATACATGTTACTTCATTTTGCACTTTATTCATCCAATGTTCACATACACACAGTATATCAGGATAATTGAGTTCTTTAAGTGTTGCCTCTAATATTGGCAGCTTCGTGGAAAGACATTCTACGTTGATGTAGGAATCTAGTCACTTTCGTGCTCCCGAAGTTTAGTCTTGAATCTGTACTTGTGATAGTCTTGGGTATAAAAAAGATGCATCTGTAGAGATTAACTTTTCGTCGAGATGAGATAGACTGGGGTATAGAGGTGGGGTAGTTTTCGATTTGTTCTGATTTTTCAGTGGTATGTCTCTATCTGTGTCATTTTTTTGGCTGTCATTTGTGGAATCAATTGTTTTTTGTGACCTGTCTAGGGGTGGTCATTCCTTTTTTTCTTTTTTCTTTCGAGGTTTACCTGTGCTTCTAATCCTTCACATAAACTTTTGGTTCTGTAGAAACAATTTTTGAGTGAGTTTCAACATGTCCTAGCTAGGGTCAGAATAGTTTTACATAGAAACCATTTTCCACTTGGTCTCAAGTTATATCTGTCCAAATAGTAGTTGCTACTGAGAATATTATTGCACTCACATAGTGCAATGTTTCTTGGTTTTGTTGGTGCAGGATTTTGGCAGCCATTATATTGTTTTATATATAATATTATTTATATCTTTAATATCATATCTGTATGGTTCCGTCAGTATTATGAGATTTTGTATGTTTGGTTGTTTTTGTGAGATCTTGTAGTAGTTTGCCATTTAATGTTTTGTCCCAGAAGATGATTATATCATCCCTTCAGCACACTTTGCCTCTTGCACTGCTGTATGGTATAGTTCATAGTTGTTATGCTTCTTTATTATCGAGTGTATTACATAATCATCTGTTTGCTGCCCATTATAATGTGCCATCTCTGCCATGTTTGTTTGATATAATTGTTAGTTTGTTTCTTCTCAATTTTGGTGGAGGATTACTATCTCATTTGTTGGTTTGGATTGTTTCTATTTTTTTCAGAGTTGTTTGTTGTCCCATATCTGTTTTATGTTTTTCTGAGGAGCCAAAGTGAGGATAATTTACTTGTGTTCTGTTATTATTTTTATTACTTGTACAATTATTTTCCACAATTTCTCGAGGTCCATCTCTGTCACTGTTCCTTTGGAGTGCATCAGTGTATGAGTCTGGGTGCTTATGTCATTTGTTTCCCTGTTTTCATCTGCCTTTTATCCTGGAGTTTGTGTATCTGTTTTCCAATTCTTGAATGATACTTTTTGTTCTTGTATTAAGTTTTCCATTTCTGATTCTGTTTTCATTGCTTCTTGTATAATATAATTTTTTCCCCTCAGTTTTTTTTATATGTATGTTCTTCAATTCAGTTTCCAGTGAGTTCGTTGATAGTTTTTTCTAGTAAACTTGTTTCTGTTCTGGTCGCTTCCTTCCTACAACAAATTATTTGGTTGTTTTTCAACATTTCGGCTTTAATTTCAACTTTTCAGGCAGCCTCTGTGAAAGAATCCAAAGCAATTCTATGCATGTGTAGTGTGGGATATCCTTTGAACAACATTTATATTTTGCTGATACTGTTACTTGTTCGAGGGCCATATTCTATCGCTTATTTTGGAGTAGTGATATTTCCTACCGCTGAGGAATAAATGAACCGCCTCGATATGGAGATGAGTTCCAATACACCTGTGATCCTGATTGCCGCTGAGTAAAAACGGTACTCGATAACTTTTTGTTCCTGTTCACACTTTTGGCACAGTGTGTTTTATTCGAGCTCTCTATCAATTCACGGTTATTATGCGATTGTGTGAAACATTCAATGCTTTATATTCTACAGTTCCATTGAGCACAATTTGACGATCACTTTGATATAACCTCATAACCTCAGAACCATTAAAGATAACTCAACCAACTTTTTTCCGGCCGATTCCTTAGGCTTTAGCTCATCTTTTGAGATGCAGGCGAACTGGGAGTTGATGTTCCAGCACCTATTATGATTTTTTAACAAACTACAAATGGCAATAACTCAACTTTTTCAAATGCAACACCCCATATCAAATAGGGTTTGTGTGTTCTACTTTGCAAAATTTGCGAGATGTGTTGCAAAATGTTGATAATTTTTTCGTCTCATATAATCAATTAGTTACATCCATACAATTTTGAAAAGAATATATTTCAACAAAATGAAATTGTAATAGAAACAGGAGTACATCACAAAAGAAACAATTCCCAAGAACAGGAAAGACTGATTAACAGGTAACAATGTAAACAAGTATAGTAAAGCCACAAGCTGCTAGTCTTCTACTAAATGAGCCCGAACTCTAGCAAGCATTGCTCCATCACTTAAACGGAAGGCTTCCGTAATCCTGTTTTTCATATCATCTGCAGTTGTTGGACAATTTCTTTAAATTCTTTCCTTCACGTACCCTCAAAGAATGGAATATACAATACAATCTATATTTGATTTCAGAAAATAATAATTTTACAGACAAGTCAGTTTCCTACAGTGATCGGAATTATAAAATATAAATATAGATAATGATTGTTATATAATCAATAAAAGCTTAGTTGAATTTACACTAAAAATTGCATTTCAATAGATGCTTAATAATCAATTTACAAGTAAGACATATAGTTAAATAGTTTGAAATGCATTCGAGCGAAGAATAGAGATGAGGTAATATATACATGGATTATCATGTTGTAATAAACAAGTCTCTCCTATTTATGATCAGTTGTGAAAACTCCTGATAGTTGTATATACAGTTAGAAGATAAAATATTTTTTAATTATGTTTTGAATTTTATAAGTGGTAAGTTTCGGAATTGAGATGGCAAGATGTTATAGAGATCAATATCGATTTTGGTTGTTCTCCTAAGCCTTCTTTGTGGAGCGATTATTCTGGGTTCATGGGTTGTGTAGGAAGTTTTTTTTAACATGTAACAGTTTGTGGAATATGATTAGGGCATATATGGTCAGTATCCCTAGTGCCTGGAATTGAATCTATAGGAGTAAGGTCTGGGGATCGCGTGGGCCAATCCAACAGTTAGAATAGTAAAAAACTATTGCATTCTGAGAAATCTGGGTGCATTATATCGACAATTTAGTGGCAAATCAAAAAATCTAACAAAAATGGGGGGCTGCGGTTTAAAAAAACACAACTGAGTTGTGTATCTTATTTTGGGACATCCTGTAAATAAATAAATAAAAAACCTTTTTGAAGACAAGCTTTTATTCAAATGCACTAACAAGTTAAGTATAATTGCTTTGGATCTGTGACGTAGGTTATTCCGGGAGTTATAGATTCAAAAGCTTGTCGCTTTTGTATTCGACAAGCTTTTGAATCTATAACTTACGGTATAACCTACTTCACACATCCAAAGCAATTAATTTTTACTTTTTAGTGCATTTGAATAAGGTTTTTTATTAATTATTTTATTTTGTGCTTTTTAGTACTTAAGTATTCCTTAATCTATGAATTTTTGGTAAAGCGTTGTTATTGTGAGGCCTTTTTCCTGTAAGTTCTGAGATATCTAGTCCTTCAATGAGGAGACCATCTAAAGATTAACTCATCCGCCATCTTGGAGTTGCCATCTTAAATTTATGAATTTTAACTAAAAATCAATAATCTTTGACTAAATTCATAATCACCGAGCCCGAACACCCCCACATACCAATTTTTAATAGAACCGGACCATAAACACAGAGATCATCGGCTATCTTGGAGCCGCCATTTTGATTTCATTAATTTTGAAGCCCAATTCATAATCTTCGACCCTAAAAACCCCCACATACCAATTTTGAATCGAATCGGACCACAAACCTAAATCTCGTCCGCCATCTTGGAGCGCCATTTTGTTTTTATCTATAACAAAAATTTCATGAGCCACCATTTCAATTTCATAAATTTTGACAAAAAATTCATAATCTCCGACTCCAAAAACCCCCACATACAAATTTTGAATAGAATCTTAGGATAATCACTAAACTCCTCCGCCATTTTGGAGCCGCCATCTTGAATTTATAAATTTTGACAAAAATTTCATAATCTCCGACCCCGAAAACCCCCACATACCAATTTTGAATCGAATCGAACCGTAATCACAAAACTTGTCCGCCATCTTGAATTTTGACAAAAAATTCACAATCTCCGACCCGAAAACCTCCACATACCAATTTTGAATCGAATCGTACCATAATCACAAAACTCGTCCGCCATCTTGGAGCCGCTATTTTGTTTTTTTCTCTAACAATAATTTTATAATGCTTTGTCGCCGGAATTATGAACACCTGCCAAATTTCAGCTCAATCGGATGTCGGCAAGTGCTCCAAAAATGGATTACAAATTTTGAACTGGAAAGAAGGACATATGAACGAAGCAAGTTAAATATAAAAGCTTGTAAAAATCGAGTCGATAGCTCGGATAGAAAAAAGTTATGGAGCTTGCACACACCCCTGGGTCACCTGTATGAAGGAATTCTTTCTGCAACTGCACTTATTTTTAATGTGCATGACCTAAAGGTCTATTCTCTTCCCATAGTCAGAATGGTCTTTTTATCTTCCAGTTTTGATGATAAGAGATGAAGAGTTCTCAGGCAGCCTGAACAACAAAGCCACATTTTTGGGTTTCACTGCTCTTCACTATGCCGTTCTGACAGATAATTTGGAGATGGTGAAGCTTCTAATGAAACATGGTGCAAATCCCACAATTGAGAATGATATTGGTCACACACCCATCATATATGCCAAAGATGTAGAGATCAGACAGTATCTGGAAATAGAAATATCCGCCGTGAGTTTTAATTTAACTTTTAATCTCATATATTCGTTGTAATATATTTGAATAATTTCAATTAAACCAAACTTTAATAGGACCAGAAAAATAATTCAGGTGATTGGAAGTGTATTATTATTAGAATGATTATTTTATGATTCACGAACAATTTCCAACAACTTTTCTAGTTTGAGGAGAAACGAATTGAAAAGGAGAAAGAGGAAAGAAGGAGGTA